>CACRXK020006763.1:0-22254 GCA_902702795.2 Paramuricea clavata | reverse complement strand
TAATCTGAGGTCTTATCCCAGCTTATTAGTACCTAGGTGTAGAACTGAACGTTTTTCGAACAGTTTCATTCCTGCTGCGTCTCGTGCTTATAATAATAAGTAAACTTTAGATTATTATCGTTATTTTTATCTAACTTACCTATTTTTACCTGTAAACATAGAATAGATTAAATACCTATGTTCTTATACCCTGTAATTCCAAAGTAATTCAGTTGTTACTGCTAGTTTGGAAATTTATAATAATAATAATAATAATAATATGAAGGTATCTAGTTGACTTTGCAGTACATCATAATATCCATCTATCCATTACATAACGCTTAGGCCAAAAAAAATATGTGGGTTTCCGGTTTCCTGCCACCTAGCTTTTGGACGTCGAAATCCCGACCCTAAACTTTTTTATTGGATCATGCTTGTAAGTGTTTCCACTTAGAGGAAAAAGTTTGTGGAAAATTGAAATTTGAGGAAATATTAGGGAAATTTATCTTTGGATGTGGAAGCACTGACTAAACAAAATGGCGTCCGCTTATTCGGAAAATTAAAAAAAAAAATTAAAAAAAAAAGTTAAAACCGACCTACCCTACCTAAGTTTTTATAAGAAGAAACCGGAAACCCACATATTTTTTTTTTGGCCTTACTATATTGGTGCGCGAAACATGGAACGATTACGAATTTTGGTCGCGTCGAGTGCAATTAAGACAATGGATAATGAGATGATAAACCTCATTAAGCTTCATTATCTATTCTTTGAATTGCATTCGACGCGACCGAAATTCGACGTATAACACAGGCCAAATACCACGTCATTAGCAGACAAACCCCAACCATAACAAAGACAGTCAAGGAACAGCGACTAATCATTAAATTTTGAATAAATTGTTAATAATTATTATTGAGAATCAAATAAAAATTTAACGATTAGTCACTACAGTGTCCATGACTGTCTTTGTTATGGTTGAAGTTTTGTGAATATAAATGATAATTATGCATATTATTATTATATACGCGTGTAGACAACAATTGCTTGTACGTCGGTGTAATGTTCTCGTGTATACACTTTATTCTATATCCCGTACAAAACTACAATGTCATCAATATCAATCCGTCCTGTCACATAACCCATGTGACTTGTCACATGACCAATGCTACATCCCTCCCTTACTCATATCAAAAAACAAAAAAAAAACAAATAAACTAATGTATACTATACTATACTATACTATACAAGTGCATACCAATATGTTTGTCTTGATAATACTAACTTATGATCCTATGAATCCTAATTATCTATTCATAAATATTCGATACTAGGTCGAACGAGATCTAGTATCGAACGAGATCTAGTATCGATACTAGATCGAACGAGATCTAGTATCGAACGAGCATAATTATATTATTATATAGATCATTAAATAATTTATTAACTTATAAATGTCGAACTGATCGGTTTAAAAATAGCTTTTTCCCAAATACAATTAATATTGCTAATTGTAAACAGTGACTGGTGAGACTTGATGTTAACTTTGTCCTAACAACCATTGTAAATAATCTTATATTATTATAGTATTTTAATGTAAGCACTTTGTACTTCACTTTATGTGCGAAATTGTGCTATTAAACATCATCTTATCTTATCTTATTCTGATCGTATCTTTGGGTTGGTTGGTTGCCTGTCTCTCTGTGGATATCTCCTCCCTTGTACTTCATTTTCACCGTCTTCGTTGATTTCATCAGCTACATCATCACTTAAGTCACCTCCCATGTTATCACTGTCTTGCCACTCTTCCTTACCAGGTTGTGGTTGAATCTTTTTGTAAAAGGAAATATTCCGGGTGATGGAATGTCCTGGGTGTGAAGCGGTTACCATGGTGCCATTAATTTTAGTGATCCGATATGGTTTGGGATCATACCGTGGGGAGAATTTGTTGTGTTTTCTTTGACGTACCAGTACAGTATCACCAATAAACATTTTTGACTCTTTCG
Source organism: Paramuricea clavata (assembly GCA_902702795.2). Taxonomy (NCBI): domain Eukaryota; kingdom Metazoa; phylum Cnidaria; class Anthozoa; order Malacalcyonacea; family Plexauridae; genus Paramuricea; species Paramuricea clavata. The sequence continues at coordinate 20,271 of CACRXK020006763.1, read as the reverse complement.
CATTTTTCACTCGATCTGCATTTGCTTTCATTCGTTCCTTAGCTTTGACGTCATTCTCTCGGACTTGCTGGTCTTTTACAGTGTCCTGCATCTGATGCACTGGGTTTGGCAGTTCCATTTTAATTTTACGATTAAATAAAAGTTCTGCAGGAGAGAACTTGGTTGTACTATGTGGCGTTGCCCGATAATTTAACAAGAAACTATAGAGTTCCTTCTTCCAATTCTTCTGTTCTGTAATCGCTGCTCGAATTGCTTTTGTCATGGACTTCATGAAATTCTCAGCCTCTGAATTTGCCTGCGGCCACAGTGGTGTTATGCGTTGATGTTCAATACCCTTCTCTTGCATATATGTTTTAAATTCTGTGCTAGTGAACGGGGGGCCATTGTCACTTTTAATGATTTGTGGAAGTCCATGGGTTGAAAATATTCGCTCGAGCTTTAATGTTGTTGCTTTGGCAGAGGTGGAGTGAATAACTTCCACTTCAGGGAAACGAGAATATGCATCAATAGCAACTAGAACATACTCTCCGGTGGGAAAGGGACCACAAAAGTCTAAATGTATTGTGTGCCATGGTTCAGGAGGTAGATCATTCATTTTTAGTGGTGTTGGTGGATTCGGGTGACTGTTGGCTTGGCATGCAATACAGCTGCCAATCATATCCCTAACAGCCTTATCTATGCCTGGAAACCATATTTTCTCACGTATTAATTGTTTTGTTCTGACAAGGCCTTGATGACCTTCGTGCGCGATGGATATGGCTCGGTGATGCAGGGAACGAGGTATAACAATACGAGACCCTCGCAAAACTATATCTGCCTCGTCATTAATGGTTAATTCGTCCCGAACGTTTATATACTTACGTATATCATCATTGTCTGTGTTGAGTTCATGCCATTTGGGTTTGGAATCCCACAATTGTTCACGAATAATTTTAGCAAGTCCTTGCAATGTTTTGTCCTTTTTGGTTTCATCCTTTATTTCCTGTAATGTCATTGCTTTCGGGATGGCATGGGTTGTAAGGAAATTGACATAATTCTCAGCGGCATCCTCTTGTGTATGGTCTACATCTCTGCTTAACGGATGCCGAGACAGAAAATCTGATTCATTGTTAGCACCACTGGTATAAACAACGTTAAAGTCAAAATCTTGAATTCTGAGATTCCATCTTTCAATTCGTGCTGGTGGTTTTGACTTGGGGTTACTCAAAATCATCTCGATAGGCTTACAATCCGCATTTTATGTAAATTTTGCTCCATGCAAGTAAAGATGTAATCGCTCCATTGCCCACACTATTGTCAACGCTTCACGTTCAGTTTGTGAGTATCGCCTTTCAACTTCCGACAAAGATCTACTTATATACGCAACAACTTTCACAGGGAGCCCATCCCGGGTCTTATTGAAGTTATGTATTAGAATTACGTATGAAATATATAGCTCAGTGTTGAAGCCTGCGACTTGCGGGCTGTGTGCGGGCTAACGTGCGCTTTGAATACACAATAAAGAAAATAATCTTAAAAATATTTTTTCCTTTATTAAGCATTCAACACATGCTTAGCCCGCACACAGCCCGCAAGTCGCAGGCTTCAACACTGAGCTATATATTTCATACGTAATTCTAATACATAACTTCAATAAGACCCGGGATGGGCTCCCTGTGCAACTTTTTGATCATTTGTGCCTGGCATACGCTGTGATAATATCGCTGATAAACCCCAAGGTGATGCATCAGTCGTGAGTTCAGTGTGTTTATTCTGATCAAAATATGCCATAACTTTGTCACTGGTAAGAGCACGTTTTACATTGTTAAATGCACACTCCTCATCATTTGTCCACCGGAAATGAGCATTCTTAACTGTCAATTTCCGGAGTGGTTCAGTAAGGTCACTAAAATATCGTGTGATATCGTTCAAAATCATCGTGTCGAATTTCTTGACGATCGGACTCAAAATGAAGAAGACTTAAAGGCCAAGACATACCGGATCAGACGCGATTCGACAAGCCTTTCACTGACCGATAACTTTGATCCTGGTTTAAGCTTTTCAAATATTTAGAAACGCTATAACATTCTGAGTTATTTGGTCTACATATCTTTTAAAACTACATTGGCTGTTTTATTAACCTTCAAAAACTAAAAAATCGCGGCGCGTTGTCGAATCGCGTCCGATGTGTCTCGGCCTTCAGGCCGCCCCGTAACAACAAGATTAGCAGCGATTGGGGACCAGTGGGAAACGTCAAAAAAGGCAGGTATAAATAAAAAATTAAACATTTTATTCGGTACAGTTATTCAACCAGTTTATTCTCAACTAGCCAGGTGGGTTTCTTTAACTTTCAGTATAATATCATTTATAGACCATCCATGCACTTGCAGCGAAATACCGGCTACCCTCAGTGATGACTATACATCACTTTGGGTAATATTTGACGAAATTCCCCGAGCGAAGGATCTATAAGTGATAAAATGTACCATGAGTTATGAAATATCCCTTGGATTTCGCCCTCAAGATATCACATCTCTCAGGGGAATAACCCTCGTTTCAGGTCTATAAAAAAATAAATATTTTACTTCACACTAAACTTCTCCACCAAACTCCTCTTAGACCTTTCTCATAAATGACAAGAAACGCGGATAATCCATAGATATCTTATATACACTAGATAGTGCATCTAATTATTCTGCAATTCAAAAATTGAAGCCGTGATTGCAGACTCTGGATATTCCCATGAAATGAGAAGATTGGTATGTTTTCTATTTCTTAAACAGGGAACTTGAACATTAAGTTAAACCTATTCCAAATACATTTTTAAACTATTCATATGATGAAAGTTATTGATGTTTTTTAAGCGTTTATTAGCGAGTGGGAACTACCAACATGGCCGCCATCTATTCAAATGGGGGTAACCGCTGGAATATTCTTGGCTTCAATTTTACTAAAAGAGATGCGCTATCTAGCGTATATAAGATATCTATGGGATAAACACTTAAAGCGATGTCCCAAGGGACAATTTTTTACAACAATTCGTAGCGCAAATGGTCCCTGTGAAGCCAATAGATTTCATGCATGTAGCGGTATATTTGCATTGCGAACTGTCACTACAAATTGTCCACTGCTTGGACATCGTGGTGCTTATCGGCGTCTGACGTCATTATGAAAACGATCTACAGTATAACTCCTGCTAGATATACCAGACCGAAAGGACGGAAGGCGTTCATTTACTTTGATCTGAATATTGAGCGGAAACATATCTAAAAAATTCTTGTTTCCAGCTCTACCATAATACCATTGGTGGGCTTTAGAATAATTTCAGGAGTTATCTTGATATCTTCAGTCTCTTGGGTAGACTTGATATTGAAATGGCGTAATATTGATGCTAATACAATTTTTTCTTCCATCATTGCAAATCTTTGTCCTAAAATAAAAAGACTCTAAAAATTCTGAAACAAATTCTGAAAACGACCAGCACTGGCCGCAGGTCTCATACAAACAACAACATTTATTTGTGTCTATAAATTTACATTTTTTTACAGTTTTATCACACTCAACAGAAAGATAATTGCAAGACACCGGTTGCTTAAATAACCATAATGGGCTAACTTAATAAGCAACAAAAGCATTCCGCACAGTAAAAGTAAAATATTAGCCCTTGAAACTTCTTAAATAATTCATGAGATATAACAAAAGAAATCCCTGCCGTATCGATGGTTTTATATGTGATAAAAATCATGTTAATTTACATATTACTTTAGCTTTGATTCCCTCGGCTTAGACAACGTTTATTTTAAAAATTACTGCGCCAATAAACTCTTTAGATGCGTAGTTTTTCAAGCCATTTATATCTGATAAAGCACTGCTGCTCGTGTTTTAAATACTACATAAAAAATCATTAATAATTCATGAGGAAAATACAAAAGAAATGAATGTTTAATTATAATGTTCGTAAATCGGATAAAGATTAATGATTTGTCCTGATTTACATAAACTTCAGCTTTCACTTTATCGGCTAAGACAATGTTTATTAATTTTAAAATTACTTCGCCAATGAACTCAGAAGATGGGTAGTTTCTTAAGCACGTTAAAACATTTGCATCCGATCTTTATCTGATCTACATAATCTCGCCTTCGGCTCGAGTTACAGCGCTACTTACCAATACAGTTTCTAGGTCCTGCTGAGAAAGGAACATAAGCATAGGGATTTCTTACAGCGTTATTTTCAGAAAGAAATCTATCAGGATTAAACGTATCAGGATCATCCCAAACTTCTGGATTACGGTGTAACGCCATAGGCGGCACAATAACAGTACAGCCTTTAGGAACAAGGTAAGGACCTGAAATTGAATATTAATTTATGTTATTGATGAGGAATTCGTGAACATTCATCGGAGCGCCTGTCTTCCATCATATAAATGCTAAATGTATCCTATTGACTCGAGATTTCACCCAACTCTTCCGACAAAGGGCTCAAAACATTTATTAATTACGCTGGTCTGTAGGCCAAGTGTCTTAAATCCCTCTTTTTCTGTTTTCTGTTTTCTTCGTCGTCGAGAAATGGAGTTTGCGTTAGCTCATCGCAGACTCATGGTGCAACGATTAAGCCAAAATGCCATCGATTCCCCTCGGTTCCGTGATTTAGATGCTATAGTAACAAGCTCGTATTTATGTACGTAATAGCCTGCTCATGCCATGCTTGCATGTGGCACATTTTTCGTTTATTAGCCAAATATCCTTGTACGCACGCGCACAATTCCGAACTCCAAGGATAGAGTGCTCCAGTGACATATTAGGGCCATTTATACGGGACAAAATAAGTCGCGACTTACATAAGACGCGTCTTATATTTGTGGAGTTATCGCATAAATGGTTCTCTACGGCTTTATTCTTATTTACTTGCTATAGCTATAATGTTGTTTCGGTTGTTTTTGTTTTAATATGCAAGGTTAATAATTTTACGTTGTTTCAAGTTTCGGGCATGTGTAGTTAGAATTTTTGTCCAAAATTTCTTATTTAAGTCGCGTATTTAAGACGCGACTTAAATAAGAACAGCTAAAAGTCCTGTTCTTATTTAAGTCGCGTCTTATCCAAGACGCGTCTTACATAAGAATTTTGTGCCTTTTATACGACAGACTCGCGTCTTATTTAAGTCGCGTCTTATGTAAGTCGCGTCTTATTTTGTCCCGTATAAATGGCCCTTTTCAGTTCAGTTTCAAAATGGTGGTTTTTCACTGAGCGACTAATATATATTTCACACAGTTTCGTTGAATTTTCAAAGAATTGTGCCGGTTTCCTATGGAAAATATGTTGTGTTGCACTCTGGACTCTCTTGCGTGTTGAATTGATGTGTTTTTCTTTGTGTAACGACTCGAAAACCCCAAAATTTGGACCCAGCGAATTTATACAATATAGTGGATTAAGTGGAAAGTAAACAAGGACAAGTTTAAGGTTTGACAGTTTGACTTTTTAAATGACAAGTATAAATATACGTTGTAGACTCGTAAACAAGCGTTGCGCACTTGCATAATTATAGATGTTCATTTGCATAATTATAGATTTGCACCTAATTACATTAATTTGCGCCAAATTACTTTCCATCTCATCATATATTACTATAAAATGTATTTTTTTATTGTATTCAGCGAGGTGGCGTTGCGTGCGGCGAAGTCAGTGAAACGTGATACGGTTCAATTTGTTTTTGGAACACGATCCATCTTTTCCCCCCACTTTTTTAATTCTCAAATTGTTTATTAGGTGTTTACTGGTTGGGGTTAGAGAAAGGCTTTGGGTTAGGATCAGTTTATCTTATACATGGAAGCAAATTGGCGTATTTTTTAGAAGAATCGTCTATGTCTATTAACTTTTTAGCATCTGAAACTAGCCATATAATGGCATTAAAAATCAAGGACTATATAATTTCTTCGCTATAATTGGCCCATTATTATTTACGGTTGATAGTTGATGATCATAGTTACAGTGGGCCTGGCTTGTCAGGTTGAGTTGCCCGTAGCCGGAGGGTACGCCTGAGCCGGCGTCTTGGTATATTATGGTTGATAGTTGCTGATCACGATTGTATTTATTGGTTGTATTTATATGGTCCAGATCTACTGTATCCCTATCTACTTCTCTACTACACATTACACCCTACCACAAAAGTTGCCATTTTCAGGCCAGTGTGAACGCCTGAACAGGCGTCTTGTTTTGTTTAGATTGAGCGACTGTCAAGAAATTCAACGGAAAGGTTTACATTCCACGCCTCTTTCAACGTTCCATGGAGCCCCTGCACAGTTTTAAATTGCCTCTATCGTATTTCTAACTGTCAGCAAAGGGTATAAACGAGGGTATATTCTTACCAAATTTGCATTTTTCAGTTAATTCACGCCCGAGGAGTGGTACGGATGGAAACAATCGTAAGGCCTCCTACAAATAGAGAATATTCAATAACAAAACTCGAGATACAGTTCCATTTTCTTTTTCACATTCATTTACATAAAAAACCCACCACCCCTTGGAAAAAATCAGTACCAGTAGAAAGAGTCAGCATCGAATGTACAGTCAATAATGAAACTTTATATCATTCATAATGTCATTTTTATCATACGACATATATCATTATATGTCGTATGATAAACCTTCCAGAGGTGCATGGTTGCCCCTTTGTTACGCAACTGTGGAGAATTGGTCAATCTGTATATGTACAGGTGTGCATTGTCACTTTTATGGGTTGTAGGTGCATGTTCACAGAAAGCATCAATTTCCATTTATCCGTAGTACACTGTGATCATTTAAATCGTTGTTATTTATAGTACAGAAAAGTTATCTCAGAAACTCGACTTGTAAAAGGAAAGATGTCTCTATATTCCAAACTCTAGCCTTTATGTACTGTTTAATAAACGAGCAGGAGTGTTTTATTAGGTTTAAAGCCACGAGCACGCAGCGCGAGTGGCTTTAGACCTAATAAAACACGACCCGCGAGTTTTTTAAATGACTTCAAAAACGTATCCATAATAAGTCAAATCTTTATATAAAAATCTTTATATAAAAATCTTTATATAAAAATCTTTATATAAAAATCTTTATATAGTTTGCATAACAATGGTCTTTTGTTAAAGTGTTCTTTAGCTGGTATAAAGACGTATGCACGTGACTAATTTCTTACTCAAGATTCGATAATTGCTTCATGAATTATTAATGAGTTTTTGAAAATAATATAAAACGTACCTTCACCGCGCATTCAAGGAAGTTTAAATCCTTGAGTTGATCTGGCTGTATATTTCCATCTCCCGATACAGACTCTGTTAAAACAATAGTCTATGAAATAACTGCATCGCACTCGGAGAAGACATACCTCCATTTACCTCCACCAGATAATTAAGTTATGTATCATGAATAAATTATGCAATGGGTTAATTAAGCATTCATTTTACTCTTCCTGTCAAAGTAAGAGAAACTTTTCCTATTTTCCCATCTAATTTTCATACGTGGTCTATGAGTCAATCTTGCACGAACTCTTATGTAAATCGGTCCAATCTATACATAGTATAGACGTTATGGCGATATATCATGCAAGCATGCGTGGTCGTCTAGTGTAAGCACACGTAAAGTTACTTTAATTTTAGCAGACAATTACTTTAATGCGAGAAAAATACTTTACTTTCTTTGCCATGCTCACCAAAAAAATCATCCACCTCTTGTTGTAGGCGAGATTGGACATCAGGGTGACGCCCGAGAAGGTGGATTACCCACTGTAGTGACGCGGCAGTTGTGTCGTGACCCTGCAATTTTTAAATCTATCTCAGTTTGCATGTCAAAATTATAGAATTGTGATTTGTTGGGAGTTTTATCATAAAATGTGTATTGCTTTACGATAAATAAATATGGAGTGGTGCTAAGAGCCTGTTCAAATGAGCCTGACAGCCTGTTTCGCCGGCCAGCTCACCTGAGTGGAATGGATTACTTTTGTGTTCAAATGACTGTTTTTATCCCACCAAATATCGCGGCTCGGTGGGACGACATTATATCAACATGGCATCTACGAAATATTTGTTGCAATTGAGCGAACAGCACCTTGCATTACGACTTTAGTAGTGTCTGCTTAGGTCCATTAAATGTTTATTTTTTGTTTGTATTTTCCAACTATGCCGTTCAATACTATAATATTAATATATTATGAGTCAAAATCGGCAAAAAATGTCCATCCCAAAGCCTTGATATGGAAAATATATCCCACTTGACCGAGATTCCACCTAGCGCAAAGTGGGATCTCACCTAGCCGGCCAGGCTCGTCTCTTTATGTGCGTTAACAAAGGGAATGCACGCAGGTCTTGCTCGAACTCAGTCCCACTCGGTTAGTTGAAGTTATATGAACAGACCCTAAATGTAGGGAAAATAACGTTAGTACCTCAAACATGAAAGTGTCGACTTCCTCCCTGACTCCTTCTTTCGTTATATTTCCTTGGTCATATTCCTCAAGTAAAAGATCTAAGAATGCCCGAATACGACGATTACTAGAAGAATATATCGCCGTAACACATGAAGTGTCCTCATTTGCAAATTTGCTAGCTTTCCTTTGTTCAATACGGTCATTGATTACCTTGATAAAATACAATGCTTAGGTTAAACTGTCGGTTCAATAACTTGTACGAATCATTGTACAGTCAAAAATTTAGTTTAGTATTAGTTCTGTATGCAACAGGTCTGGTGCACTATATTCCTTGCCATTTTGATTGATCAATGTTTAACATGAAAAATTACATAAATGTAGTCTTAATCAACACGTTAAATCAGTTGGAACTATTAGCCCACTTTTTGGGTGATAAAATGTACCTTGTTTGAAAAACCATGGAGAATATCTAGAGCTATTCGGTGTCTTCTTCCCGAAGACGTCATGTTATAAATTATATCAAGCCAGAGCCATGGTGATTTTTGACGTTGTTGAATAAGTTCGCACGTACTAGCGAGAAACAAAAAAAAACTTGTAATATATGGACTACAACCGCTCATTCGATCTTTGGGAATTCCATTATTTTGCCTGCCGGTCGAGACAGTGTACGTTTTTTTTATAGAACTAAGATTTGAAAACCAGTTGTAAAAGGTGGTGGTCATGGATACAGTATGTTGGCAATCTAATCCCCCCTCCCCCCGCCACTTTCCGCAGTATTTCATGAAGTTCTCTCCACTGATTAACAGTTCCTTGCGTTTATATGGACAACCAGGAATCAAATTCTCTCATACAAAGCCCACTCAAATTTCATCTCGCTTGCTGGCATGTGGGCCAGCCCCGTTCCATATAAATGGCGCCTAAGATGCAAGCTCGTACCCAGGGATAGCCGCGAGTTGAAGGCAGCGACATAGCCCGGGTAAACGCTGGGCATGTGTCAGGCAAATACTCCAAGATTCTTGGAATATTAGCCTGCGAGCGGGCTTTATGGAAATATAAAAGACAGGGGGACGACGAAAAGTTCACGAATAGAACTTGAATTGCCGCGGATTATTTATTTATTTTTTTGTAGTATTATAGGCCATAGTCTGGCCATGTGTTTCTCAATATTTAAATTACAAATTCAGCTAACTATATTAACATACTGTATAAAATATAATAGCCTTCGAATATATATTTCACAGAGCTAGTCAGTGTAACAAATAATTAAAGGCATGCAACCGCATTGCCACCATTGCGATAGATAGATAGATGATTTATTCAGTTTTAAAAGACTTTACAGCTGATAATGGCTGAATTGCGTTAAAACTTTACAATAATAAAAATTTAAGAAACCTAATAATTAAAAATATTTACAATTACTAACAATAAAAGAATTCATACACCGATCAGTTTTGGCCCTTGGAACGTTAAGTTGCCTTTTACGTCTCAGTTGGTATGAACAGTTATTTTCAGATGGTAGTAAAGATCTGAGTTTGTGGGATTGATCTCGAGTGATCTCATTAAACAACTTGCACGTCAAGAGCTGCCTGCGTACGAAGAGGCGAGTCAGACCGCTTTCTTCGAGGGAATCAGTGTAAGGCATCCAAGGGTAGATTATTCTTAGAGCTCTCTTCTGCAGCCTTTCAATGTCGTCTGATAGGTACTTGGGTAGCGAGTTGTGATAAACTGGGCATGCATATTCAAAGACCGGGCGAATACAGGTAGTATAAAATTTCAGAAGTTCCTTAGTTGGAATGGCTGCTCTTTTGAGTTGTCTCAAGAAATAGAAACGAGGTGCGCCTTCTTGGCTAAAATCTGATGAACCTCAAAGTCTTGAACCGCTAAGATATTTTAATAGGCAAACATCAGTTTCAGCACTTATTCAGCATTATTTAATGTTAGTGAGTTAATTAATGAGTATTTTTAATATCCATGACAACTGAAGCTGGTCAGGGAATTTTTAGGGAAAAGGTTTAGCAGCCAATCGTAAAAACCTGCCCCCGAATCTCAAAGTTTCATTATTTTGTTCCCTTGCCCCTACATTTATACCTCCTGTGCTCTTGAGATCTTTTAACAAATTGTCTAACTGTGCAGTGTAGCTTGTAACCTTGTTGCCATAATTATTTTCTGAAGGCTTCGATAAATTTCTACTCTAACAGCTGACAGAGATGGGGGCCATATGCATGATCAAGAAGAAATGATTTCTTCATCTATTGACCCCTTAAATTGAGCAAGATGCAAGTAACATTGAACAAAACCAGGTCACTGGATGGTATTTCAGCACACTGGTCGACATGCAACCAAGGTTGTTTACCATTTGGATGTAAATTCAGGTGATTCCATACGGAATGTAAATGGAACAAGCATATTTCGACTGCCCAACCGGAACTTTTCCGGAATGAACGGTTTGTTTGAAAAGGTTGTCCTCTCTTACCGATTGGAACGTTTCAACCGGGAAATTTTGTTCCATTTACATCTTTTTTATTTTTTACCAGTTCCAGGCTCTTCTCGATTTAACAATTGGAATTATTCAATACGTCAGTGCCTTCCGGTCAGTCATTCTAGATGGAAAGCGCATATTCCGAATGGGATTTTCTATCCGAAATTTTGCTTACCATTAGCACAATTTCAAACCGGATGGGTTTTCCATGTAAATGGTAAACAACCCCGATACCTGCAAGCTGTGTCACATTTATACAGTTTTACACTGTACTGGAAAAATAATGTCAAGGAATTTGTAGAGATTCAGAATGCACACTACATGGTTTATTCAATCACCTGCATGAATCATTTTCATGTTATGAATATTTTTTTAAAATTTAGTCTCACTTTATAGATAATTATGTCAATTTTTAATATCATAAATGAATACAGTGGCTTTTGATTATATATGTTATGATAATCGTCTTGAAAGTTCATTTATCGAAGCCAGGAAAGAGTTCGAACAAACTTTCTCAATAATCGACATTTCTTTCTTGTCTTTACTCTTTCAACGTAATTATATTTATAACAGACACTCACAAACGATATGTATTAAAACATTCTATTTATAATTAAAATATTTACTAAAAAATGGCTCACAAAATATATTTCGTATAAAATCTCGTCAGTTGTTCGCCATCTTTAAAATATTAAATGATAATTAAAATATATTAATGATCAGTTATGATAATGTATCAGCAAATAATGACTGGTCTCTCTGAAATCCAGATAGAAAGGTTCAAATTTGACTTCCACTACCACTACTTGATCTGGCAGTTGCATTCGATTGTTTGATTGGGTAGATGAAACTTATCTGGTTAGTTAATGATAGCAATAGCAGTAGTGGAAGTCAAATCTGATCTCTCTATTATCCTTTGAAGATTTGCTCTAGTCACTTCAATTCAGGGTTGCCCATGCACGGTTATTGTTGACTTGGTTAGCACAGCTAGCTCTTCAAGTTGGAGGTCCAGTTCTTAGGATTCTGCGAATTAATTCTAGAAAACTGGCTTTGGTTTGGGCTAAGCAAAATTCATGACACTGTTTATCATGCTGATTTGGTTGTTTAACATGTTTTTTATCCTGCATATGGCAGATGGGACAGTCCAGTTTCCAAGTGTTTAAGTGGGGAATTAATATTAATCCTGGCTTCTGAGTGAAGGTGCTTCTGCTTTATTTGAGATTCCAATTGCTACACAGGATGATCTCAGGGCTCTTCCTCTGAAACAATCCTTGGTTGCGATATCATGCGGTAAGTGCAAAAATGCACTACCACGGTCAAGGACAATTTGGCATGTTCATCGACTATGTTAACCCATTGAGTGGAGGCGGCATGCACTCTCCACCTGACGAGTAAAATTGTCTGGCGTTAGACAGAGTAAACAAACAAAGTAGGGCACTCTGGGTGCATTGTCACTTAAAGGGTTGAACATGTACATGTACATATACATATATTACTGAAGTATTCATAAGCTGAGGTATTCATATCTTTTGTATCAGTTGTCCCTCTACTAACCAACTTTTAGTCATTATACAAGAGTTAAATTTGCATTCATAATTTGCTTCGCAAGTCGCAACAAACTGAACTGAGTACTAAACCATAAACCTGTGCAATGATCAAGCGTCTTGAGCGACATATCCAAGTCTTTTAAACGTCGCATACGAACTAATCTCACTGAGTTTTCTCTACAGAAAGTATTGATCCATTTGATCGATCGCCGTACTTTGAGAAAAGCTTGAAATGCAAAATTCACAGGGAAGATTGAAGAATTTCGGAGATAAAAACTGTTGGTCTTCGAGTTTCACCTGTAGCATTCACCCCCCGGTTCAGAAAAGTAACAATTACGTAATGTTGGAGTCACGTGACCAGCGTTTACCAGGGCTGTGTCGCTGCCTTCAACTCGCGGCTAGCCCTGGGTACGAAGTTGCCTAAAATGGACGATGCGTATAATTTGGACTCAATATAATTAGATGGGCGTACAATATTATAACTGTAATATACAGCTGTTGTACTATTCTATGAAATTAGGTTTTCATATCACTGAGGATGGTTCTGGAATACAGTAAAATACCTGAACACGGCTTTAATATACTCTGAATTACTGCCAAATTGAGCTTTGATATCAAAACCCATGGATGTCTCTAAAAAGCATTAAAGTGATAAAAAGTTAAATATCCCAATTTAGTATGTATACGTAGCTAATGATGGGACGGATGGTCAAGCTTCCACGCGCATGGTCCCAAACGTCCAAGCGTGTACGTTTCTATAGTCTGAAGGGTGACAATATATAGGAAAAACATATTTCAGAACCTAGCAACTCATAAATAGAATACGCTAGAATTTAACAGAAATATATCCAGTTATACATTTTAGTTGTTTTACTTATCATTATCATGTGAAGAAAATATATAAAAGAAATTGATTGGGTAAGATCTCATATTAAAATTTGTATGTGACTTAATTCTCTAAATTAAACGAGAACCTTATAACCTCCATTGTTTACTGTGATACTATAAAAGCTATAGAAATACCATACCACATATAATATCCAAGACACAAAGCGTGATGTATGGAACTATATCAAATTCACCCTTGTCAGCTTTAGCCTAAAACATATTACATCATAAAAATATTAGTTCGAATTATTGGTCTGGAGCATTTGCAAACTCAGTAAACTCATTCTGATTTAAGAAACGAAGTGTCTCAGTAAACAAAATTTCGACACAAAAAAAAAAAAAAAATAAATAAATAAATAAAAAAAAATATATATATATAAATATAAATATATAAATATTATATTATATATAAATATTATTATTCGACGAAATGTGTAGTTATATATAAATTGGAAACATGCACTCCATGCATGCATGCATGATAGATGCATGATAGATACAAGAAATGGCAAAATCAATATGCAAATCAACCATGCATACTGTACCCAGTTTCAATGCTGTCTATATGCTTGTACAAATTGTCCGGAAGACAAAAACATTCAAGATTGAGAATTTCCTTTGTCATGTAGCCCTCAGTCTGCATGTACGCTTTGTCATCTCAAAAATTTGCACCTATAACTATATGTATTCTAGTTCGTCACTTATATAAATGCAAAGAAATTACTCTACAGCCATGGAGGAATGGGGAATTCTGAAGTATACATTTTACCATGTCACTGCATGTAATTACTGTAGCTATATTGTTTGCTTTTTACATAAATATGACGATAACCTTACCTGAAGTAATTGAATTAAGATAGCAGATTGTTTTTGGTGAATAGAAACGAACTCGTTTAAAATTTTAAAATGAAATGCTGGTGTAAGAAGCTTTCGGCGAGATTTCCATTTGTTACCGGTGCTAAAGTATAGAAAACAGAATATATGTTTATGATGACACTCATATCCGATGTATAATAAGAGCGTCATATAAGAAGAGCGTCAATTCTTATACTTGTTGATAAAAACAAAACACCAGGCACATATAAAACAAAAACTGCATGAATACAGGCTATTGTTACGATATTTTACAAATACCGATAACTGCCGTTCTTATGCATGTATGCATGCAAAGCAATGATGTTCCATTATTAAAGATATCCTAGACCTATCTAAGTAATATACATGAGAAAAAAACGTCGGGGACCACATAGATTATTGACTGAAATGCCATCTCGTTGTACAATATAATCTATTGTTCCAGATTTATGTGTAGGTTGAATACGAAATAAAAACAAGAAAACTACCCAACATGAACGAACGATATTTTTGTGATTTTTTCAAAAAGCAGACCTTTTTGACATCTTTATCGGAAGTTTAGTACCCTGGTGAGACCACAGGGAGCCCATCCCGGGTCTTATCGAAGTTATGTATTAGAATTACGTAATGAAATATATAGCTTAGTGTTGAAACCTGCGACTTGCGGGCTGTGTGCGGGCTAACGCGCGCGTTGAGTACACAATAAAGACAATAATAAAGGGATGAAACATCGACGAGTGCTTGGAAGCCCAGAATTCAAAACACAATATAGTGTGTTCAAATAAAAAGGTCAGAGTTTTATTATGTTGTAAGGTCCACTAGGGCCTGTTCTTTCATGTCGTCTAGCCAAAACCTTCCAATTTGATCGCACAGCAGTGAACGGTTGGATGTGACGGGATGTGTTCCACAGGTTGCTATGACATGCTGAAATGCTTACTTATTTCCTACTACACACTCCACAGATCTCTAAAATCATATGAAAAATATTAAATAGTATTGTAGCTATTGGCATATTCGAATATAAAACACATATAAAATTTTAAACACATATAATAAAAATAAAATTTTAAAATCAGTGATCGGCCGAGCGCTCGGCTGGCCGTAAAAATTTCAAAAAATATATGAATATTTTTTGGATTTTGCAAATTAGTTGCTGATGACAAGTTTGTAATCAGAAAGGTATTAATTTCTGAAAGAAGTTCTTTTGTTGAAATTTATAGAAACGTAAGTCGATAATTTGTCAATGTCATAGCAACCTATGGAACACATGCTTCCAGGCACTCGTCTGTTTCATCCCTTTATTATTTTCTTTATTGTGTATTCAACGCGCGCGTTAGCCCGCACACAGCCCGCAAGTCGCAGGCTTCAACACTGAGCTATATATTTCATACGTAATTCTAATACATAACTTCGATAAAACCGGGGATGCGCTCCCTGTGGTGAGATTTCTAATATTTTATGTTGTTATTGTGATATTTTACATCGTTTTCACTGCTTTTTTGAGAACCAAACGCTGTTTTGTGCGACAAATCATTGTTTGTCGATAACACTTACCTCGACCTTGAACTCTAGATATCACAAAAACCTCATCCAATAACTGTTTAGAATGTTACACAACTGAAGTTAATGCAATAAACAGATACAACTAACCTTGTTAACAGACCTGAAATTCAAAGAAAAAATGAACTAAATAAACAATAGACAACTTGCATGTTACACTAATTTTAGATCTAGGCGAAAAAAGTAAATTCCCGTAAAGATCTTACTAAAATTAGTAAAATTTGGTTACGAAATGTTGTAAAATACGGAAAATATAGCCTTGCGAAGTGTGCATATTTTGTATATGTTTGTATTACGTGCGGAAATTCAATTTCCGCACGTAATACAAACATATACAAAATTTGCAAACTTTACAAGACTATATTTTAGCTGTGGCGTTTGATTCCCTTCTCTTTACTTAGATTAAAATTTAGTCTAACATGCAAGTTGTCAATTAAGCATTCGATGGGGCCTCTCCAAGCATCATAATTATGAAAACATTATTTAGCAAATTATTTTCATGGTTATTTAATTATAAAATTAAAACGAAAAATAAAACAAAAAGACATGCTTTTATAAAATTACTTATCTAAATAGCATGTATAAAAAATTACGAAAAAAGGTTCAAGGTTGTCTATCTCCCTAATAATGATTTTTCGCATCAATTTTATGCAATTTCCAAAATTTTGGTCATATTATTTTTCGGCATAAGGACTGCATTAAACCATTCAAACTTGCGAATCATTTCCATTGTTTATTATTGCATGGTGCGGACAGTAAATTTCACTGGGAATCATAACTGGCTTACTGCAATCTAAACAAATGGTAATTATTACACTAAATGTCGTTCACGAGTACATATTACTCAAACTTTACACGATATATTTATGTGCATGTGATGTGGCACAAATACTATTTCGCTTCGGTCTTATATGTCTTAATACAAAAGCCATCCATTGTGCATCAATACCGTTGCAATATACCGTTGGAATATTCACCGAGAAAAAGTCGAGGTGAATATTTCCAGATAATCACCGAGCCTGAAGCGAATAATTGTTTTAGTATTTTTACACATTTAAAGTCTTTTGTGTTTTTTTGGGACTGAATTTATTTTAATTTCGCTTATTTCTTTATCAGTAACTTCCACAAAACGGCTAGCCGCCATTTTGCAAATTTCGGTTTTGTTATATTTACCTGTAGGTGAATATAACAGCTTAATACGTCAAATTTGACCAATCAACTTGTAGGAATTGTTATATTTGCTTGTGCAAAAATACTAAACATGAATGCATTACTTTTATTGCACTTTAACTCGCTGATCGTGTTTGTAGGAAAAATGCCAAATTGTACGAACTCTAAAAGCATTCTTGAATACCGCGCGCGGCTGTGTTTATAAATAGTTAGTCATACCTGTTCCAAGCCACGGGTGAAGAAAATTGTAAAGCGGTGTTTTTGTAATGTTCTTCTGACTCGACAGTAATACCTGTAAATTAAAAACAATTCATAACAATATAAAATTGCGTTTACGTACGATATTATAGTTTTGTTCACGAACGTTTTTATTTCAAAAGCTACTGTGCTATATATTAAATTTAACGACTAGTGGGGTTCATATTTCTTCAAAATGAACGAGTAACTATCCTGATAACATTTCGAGAAAGTACTGTATATATAGTGTTTTATTAACTCTAAGGGGTATTGCGCAAATAAGTTTCACAAGAATTAACTGTAAAATGTTCCGTGACCTTGAAAATTTTCAAAGCACTCCTACTATATTAATTAATACATATGAATTAAGTTATATACTTATAAATATTACAATTTACGAATTGGTGTCTGTAATGATAGATGCTTGGGTTACTGTGCTGTAAATAGTATGAATAAGGTCATTGACGACTTGCGTACAGATGATATACCACCATCTTCACTCTAAAAACAGGTGTGTTCAATTACACACCAAGGTGTGTTTAATTACACACCAAGGTGTGTTTAATTACACACCAAGGTGTGTACATTTTACACACCTTCCTATACAATTTTAGAAAACACACCTTTGTGTGTTAGAAAACACACCATGATGTGTTAGAAAACACACATGGTGTGTAACAAAACACACCTAGGTGTGCTAAGAAACACACCTGTATTTTACACACCTTTTCGTACACACCTTTGATGCATATAAGGTGTGTTCAATAACACACCTTTTGAATGAAAACACACCTTGGTGTGTTCGAGAACACACCTCATACTAATTTGCAAAAACACATCTTGGTGTGTTAGATAACACACCCTACGCCGATTTTGGAAAACACGCGTGCACGGTGTGTACTGAAAAATGCTTTTTAGTAACATACAATAAATCCAATCATCAATCACGGTAATGTATGCTATAATATGTTTTTCGGATATATACAGTAGATGTAAATGGCGATATCGACTTTGCCGGCGATATCAAGTTTTACGTGTCTAATAACCGTTTGATATTTGTTGTGTAGTATTTTATTCTTTCGCATGTAGTAAGAGCATTACTGGAACTATTTATTTTCTAAGAGATTAATCTGTCTTTAGCACACCATTAATATCTGAAAAATAGCCGGTAACTGGCCTTTTGAAGCTCTTCGGATCGAAAGAAACGAAAATTCTCACGATGAGCGCGATTTTACAGACTGGTGCCTAGTTTTCGTACTACGCGCGCAAAGCTTCCCGGGATAGCGTCATTTATTCACACCGCCATTACGCCATATTTTTCAAGCCTTCATTCTGAATTTATGGTTCGAAAAATTCGCTTTTTTTAAGCGACGACGAATGATTTGAACGAAGAGGAAACAGCGGGCATGACTGAATAACATTCAGGTAAGCATATTGTTATGTTATATGTATAATGGAGCAGTTTTGAAAGTAAATATTCGCTATCTTCATTCATGAATTTTGAGCATGTGTTCATGTTTAAAATTTGAATTTGCCGCGATAATATTTGAATTAAAAAGATGATATATTAGTTTTATAGAAGGCTTACATTTGACTTTATATTAAATTATGTTTATTGTATAAAGGGCAACTAATATTTGTGTATATGAATATATGACAGACTACCAGATAACAATGTTTCTGGTATAAAGTATAAATATAGCTTGGCATCTACTCAATCATCATATGCTCAACTACACATGTCCAAGCTAAACATGGTTTGAGAAAATGTAACCACTTGTTTCAAATCAACTGCTACTTTCATAAGTTTCTAATTTTTATATATCTAGGTTTTTTATGTCCAAATTCTTCAATCAATGAAAAAATCTATTTCACTGTTAGAGGTGTTATGCACCAGTCAATGAAAACCTATACAACTCAGCCCCTCCACCCCCACCCCCCCACGCCCGAATATAAGCCCAGTAGCTCACTATGTTATTCAACATTGACATTGTCTTTTAATTAACCCATTAAGCTGTGGAGCTTCCCCATTAACAAGTAAAATTGTCTGGCATAAGACAAGTAAAAAAATCGGTAAGGCACACTGGGGCGCATTGCGGCTTGATGGGTTTACCAGAGACATTGTCAAATTTTTTGGTCAACCCATTAAGCTGCAGAGTTTCCCCATTGACGAGCAAAATCGTTTGGCGTTAGACAAGTGAAAAAAAAGTAGAGCGCACTGGGGCGTGTTGTGGCTCAATGGGTTAATATATCAGAGAACAATATTTAAAAACATTGTCTTTATAGCTTAAGTCAACAACAAAACGTTGTTAATTAATCAAAGTGCATTATTACTATGTGTTTATTTTCCTGTTTATGACTGACTTGTTTATTATACTAACACAAAAGATTGAATGTCCATGTATAAGCTCTATCCCTCCTATATACTGTAACCCCCCCCCCTTTGTATAAGCCCACCAAATATATAGCCCAGGGTTTATAGTCCGAGATTTACGGTATTCCATGAACCCATTAAGATGTGATGTTGTGATGGATTAACAGACTGTGTGTGCATGTCTCAGTTACCATTAGCACTTACATACCCTAATTTAACCCATTAAGCTGCAGAGCTTCCCCACGTTTTCCCCGTTTCCTAGGATAGAGGCCTCATCACGATTTATGAATAAGGTCTATAGTACTCTGATTTTCCATTTAACATACGAGCCTCTAGTCCTGGGATAGGGTACATTTTGATTTACGTTGGACAAAGCTACAGTTCTGTCGGACACCAATACACTCAGGTCGGACAAACAATAAACCTCAATTTCACTTTGGTCGGACAATGTCCATGACCGACCGATATTTTAAGGCCTGCATAGCTGGATTAACCCTAACCCGTAGTTAAAATTTATGTATTTCTACATACAGTATCTTTTTGTTTTAAAATTATGAAAAGAAAACTCCTATCAATGGTACTGATCCAGACAAGATGTCTAAAGAAATATTTCCAAATTTATAAACAAACTGTTAGGAAGTTTGCTTAATCTAAGGTTAACTTATCGGCTTTCGAACAATCAACCCCTGCATGGTGATTTTGTTTGTCAATGGGGAGCGTGTTGGACTTAAAAGGTTTTAACCTTTCATTGAAACTAGATTGTCTGCCCACATTTTGTGTTAACACATTA
>CACRXK020006762.1:901-24440 GCA_902702795.2 Paramuricea clavata | reverse complement strand
GTGTTTATGACGTCGATATCCGACGTCAGAAACACCATCAAGTTTCGTGTTTATGACGTCGATATTTGACGTCATAAACACCATCATGTATCGTGTTTATGACGTCGATATTCGACGTCATAAACACCATCAAGTTTGGTGTTTGTGACGTCGACATTCGACGTCATAAAAACCATCAAGTTTGGTGTTTATGACGTCGACATTCAACGTCATTAACACCATCATGTTTCGTGTTTATGACGTCGATATTCGACGTCATAAACACCATCAAGTTTCGTGTTTAAGACGTCGATATTCGACGTCATAAACACCATCATGTTTCGTGTTTATGACGTCGATATTCGACGTCATAAACACCATCAAGTTTGGTGTTTATAACGTCGATATACGACGTCATAAACACCATCAAGTTTGGTGTTTATGACGCCGATATTCGACGTCATAAACACCATCAAGTTTCCTGTTTATGACGCCGATATTCTACGTCATAAACACCATCATGTTTCGTGTTTATGACGTCGATATTCGACGTGATAAACACCATCAAGTTTGGTGTTTATGACGTCGACATTCGACGTCATCAACACCATCATGTTTCGTGTTTATGACGTCGATATTCGGCGTCATCAACACCATCATGTTTCGTGTTTATGACGTCGATATTCGACGTCATAAACACCATCAAGTTTGGTGTTTATGACGTCGATATTCGACCTGAATAAACACCATCAAGTTTCGTGTTTATGACGTCGATATTCGACGTCATAAACACCATCAAGTTTCGTGTTTACGACGTCGATATTCGACGTCATAAACACCATCAAGTTTCGTGTTTACGACGTCGATATTCGACCTCATAAACACGATCATGTTTCGTGTTTATGACGTCGATATTCGACGTCATAAACATCATGAAGTTTGGTGTTTATGACGTCGATTTTCGACGTTATAGACACCATCAACTTTGGTGTTTATGACGTCGATATTCCACGTCATAAACACGATCAACTTTGGTGTTTATGACGTCGATATTCGGCGTCATAAACACGATCAACTTTGGTGTTTATAACGTCGATATACGACGTCATAAACACAATCAAGTTTCGTGTTTATGACGTCGATATTCGACGTCATAAACACCATCAAGTTTGGTGTTTATAACGTCGATATACGACGTCATAAACACCATCAAGTTTCGTGTTGATGACGTCGACATTCGACGTCATAAACACGATCAACTTTGGTGTTTATGACGTCGATATTCGACGTCATAAGCACCATCAAGTTTGGTGTTTATGACGTCGACATTCGACGTGATAAACACCATCAAGTTTCGTGTTTAAGACGTCGATATTCGACGTCATAAACACCATCATGTTTCGTGTTTATGACGTCGATATTCGACGTCATCAACACCATCAAGGTTCGTGTTTATGACGTCGATATTCGACGTCATCAACACCATCAAGGTTGGTGTCAACCTCGTTCCCAGGGCTTTTCCCTTTTTGTCACTGGGAAGGCGGGAAAAGGCCCTGGCACCGGCCGGTCTTCTATGTATTCTGATTGGTCAATGACAAGTACATTATTATGCAAATAATGCAATCTTGGATTAATTTATTCAAACTTTGGGATAAATTAATATTTCATGCAAGGAGTGACCATTATTAATACTTTGTCCATCTAAGAAATATTTTTGGCGAAATCTGTGGCAAAATGGTTAAATTCGATAAGATTTATACACAATTTGTCGAAGGTTAGTATTATTGTTTGTTTTAAACTGTGAGAGAAGATTAATTGTGTACTAGAACACACCTCTGAGGCTCTGCCTCTGACCGAGTATTTAGGGCAAAATGTGCCTTCATATTTGGCTTCGTATAGCGTTTATAATGTTTATATTTATAAAGCTAAAGTCTGGGTTTATAAACTGAAACATGACCTTTAGTTTTTGATATTCTTCATAGTCGAGTTTAAATTGGCCTAATTTATAGTTAGTTACCACTAGAAATGTGACGATATTTTGTTATATCATATATGCAACAGTGTTTACAAATTTTGAATAATATGTGATTTGGTTTTGTTTCAGATACTATTACATGTTGCTTCATTTTACCATAAATTGTGTTAAAAAAGTGATTTGCTCATTTGGCTGATGTTACAGTTTTCTGATGTTTTGTTTGGATGATAGTGGAACAATTTCAATATGAAAGTGCAGGTGTCTTTAGACATGAGCCATAATGTATATATCAAAATACTGATAAAATCCGTTTCCAGCTTGATTGTTTTGCATTTGTTGTATTTGCATTGTCGCAGACAAAGTTGTGCAATGGTGGGCTTTTGTCACATACTCGTATGTAATTCCATGTGCCTGCATGTACAGTACTTTGATGCCTCAAGAGATGCTTCGAATGTGTAATAAAGGGCTGTTCGCAGGAGTTGGGCTGTCTGGCCTTAAATTGCATTGTTTTTATGATATTTTAAGATTGTATTCATATGACTGGACCATCTTGCCATTGCCACAATGTCTGATGTTCAAACAGGCTTTAAAATCAGGTTACAATGCATGCTCGAAAATATGCAACAATTTCACTGCTAATAATATTCCAGAAAATCCTGCCTCTTGGGCAGATCTGGACTGATTTGTCAGAGGGGGTTGGAGGTCTTCTACTTGTGATCGGGCAAGGGGAGCTAGCCAAGGGTGCTGGGTCAGAGTCAAACTCATGTGAACAGCTTCTAAGTCCTAATTATATTGATAAATTATGTACACTTTGGGATGGTAATGCAATTTGTAAAATATTCCACATTTTAATTAATAAAATTTAATTATATACATTGTTTTTGTTGTTTATATATTAACACCTTGGACAGTGTATATTTACACCTTTGGACCCTGTAAATAAACACCTTTGGAGGGTGTACCCATTCTAAGCCAAAGACGTTTAAGAACAATTATCAAGGTATTTGCATGATAAAATATATTTAAAACTGCTCTCCATATACATGTAATGCATGGTTCAATTCTTGCTTTTACCAAGTAAACCCAGGGATTTTCAATGTCCCCCTCCTCCCGTAGAATTCACTTGAAGTGACTGGGGCAAGGTAGCTATAAGTATAAGTAGTTATATTAATTTAATTAAAGTCAATTAAAATTTACAAATTGAGCTTTTTGAATATAGACCATTGCAAAATTTTTTTAAATTTGTTTAACCCTTTATAGTGGCAATGTCCCTACTTTAGTATATTACTCCGTCTGGTGCCAGACAATTTTACTCAAGGGCAGAATGTAGACTTGCCACAAGTCGACCTCGAACGAAACGTCGGCTCACACTCGCTGCTTGCGTTTCGTTCGAGGTCGACTTGTGGCAAGTCTAGGCAGAATGCTGCCACTCAATGAGTTAATATATTCTCAGAACAATTACCATCAAATTTAATCTATTTTGCTGGCAAAATTGCCTTGGAGGGGGTCCTTGATTTGTTGAGTCTTTTTTTTTTTGGGGGGGGGTGAGTGTTGTAAAAACAGAATAGCAACTGGTTTCAGAATAGGAAGAATTGTTGTAATATAGGTAATATAATTCTAAGACAAATCATCCAAAGGAAGCAATCATTCTAGCTCTTGTAGTGTATGTTGCAACAGGGATGGATTTACTGGGGGGGGCTGTGCACTCCCCTAGCCCTGGCCAGAGGGGGTGCAGGGGGTTCTATTTTTCATGATAAAGCAAAAAATTATTACAGGCAAAATGAGATACAGTAATTTGAGTAATAACATGATGATAAGCGAGCTGTGAACAACAATTACAATTCAAATACAGTAGTAAAGCAAGACTTTGCAGTAGTGAAGCAAGTTGATGGGCGGGCGGCACACATGACCGACACAACTCGGCACCAGAGCTGGCAGAGCACCCCCACCCCCCTACCAGATCATGCTGGATCCATCCCTGTGTTGCAAAATGTATTTTCTTCATAGTCAGGCATTCACATGAATGAAGATTAGAATTGCATCATGTTATATAGTCTTAAATATTTAGGAGGGGTCTCCATTATTAAATTAAGAGATTAAAAAGGGGTCCCATGACATTTTGACATAAGAATCTCCCACCCCACCCTAGGGTATAATGAATGGTCACTTAAAGTACATGCCATCTTCTAACTGGTTGGGCACCTTGCCCCTTTTGTGATGGAAAATCTATTCCCTACCTTTATCCCCTGGGACAAAAAATTCAAATCAACTCTCCACCCTGATAATGTGCAGATGGTAACAGCAAGAATTGAAGCAAGCAAGCTTTACTGGAGTACATACTATTATTAGGAAGCATCAATTCGCACATGCTAATTTGCCAGTCATGATTTTAAACGTAATATTTCTTATCTCGTATAGAATTCTTAAGGTCTTGTTTACATTTTACTGGAAGCAAACTAAGATGCATATCCAATATTTGGGTCATATCACTCATATGTCAGTTTTGCAGCTTGCCAGCTTCAACAACATTTGGCTGCAAGCAAGGAAAGAGCATATAACAAAGTAAACAAGGAAAGAGCATATAACACTTCATATGTGTTTAAAATATCAATGAATAAATATTCCAACCATTGGCACTTTATAAGTGACATTCAACAATAGATCAATAACATATACAGTATATGCAAAAACATTTCTTTGAATCACTGTATAAAATATTCCTCATAAACTCGCTCCAATCGTCGCACAGCAGAGTCTTTGGAAGGGTAAAACCAAGTTTAACATCCCCAGTTCAAAACACTTTCCATGTCCTCTTAGGCAAGCCTGTCCAGCTGGAGAACATCTGTCGTAATACTATGATATTTTGGCTGTTAATTTTGTTTAGCGAACGAACGATATTTACCAAACCCAGTTGGAAGAACAGCAACTACATAGTTCCCATGTAATAAAAGCTGAAGAATCTGATTTCGAGTACGTCGGTAGCAAAAAGAACGAAAAATTTCAAAGACTAAACGCATTTTTAAGCCGCTCTAAGCACTTAAATTTTGTGGACACTCTTAGGTTGGCGGCCATCTTGGATTTTCTAATTCATTATTATTATAATTTATTACACCCACTATATCTGGGTGTTGAAAGTCATGTGACCGGCCGGTGCCAGGGCCTTTTCCCGCCTTCCCAATGACAAAAAGGGAAAAGCCCTGGGAACGAGGTTGAGAAATCGCCATATCAGCGGAATGACGAAATAAACAAAAATTTCCGAACACAATTTTTTAGAACAACTATTTTACTGTATAAAAATGATATTTTCATAAATATAACTTAAAACCAGCAGGAGCACAACTCAAAAGCGTAAAGGTACCGCGATTTAAGATTTTCCTGAATAACTCTTACATTATTTTATTGTTTGTCAATTTTACAACTTTACCGTATTTTGCATGCACTGGAGAACATTTGGTGAAAATTTGATGAAAATCGGACTGATATTGAGCGCGCAGTAGCGATTTTCCGCCAAACGCCAAAAAGGGTGTCCTGTAACCTTAATCCCTTTCAATGTATATATTTGGCAAGTGGGAAAAAGAGAGTGATTTTGCTGAATAATGTACCTAAATTAATGTTAGGCTCTGTGACACTGTGTGGAGAATTTGACATTCTAGAGCATGTTAATGTCAATTTTACATCGGAACCTTGTGATGTAAATTCATGTCAATTTCCCATTTGAAGTTAATTACCATCTGCTCTGCATTCCTGCCCACCTTCCCTAAGTGATCCAGAAAGTATCCCTCATATAATACGTACAGGGCCTATCAGAGAAATTCGGGGGCTGGGGGCAAATTTTTGTTTCGGGGGCCCTATTTTTTTCTGAAGGGGGGGGTGCCCTATTTTTTTCTGAAGGGGGGTGTAAAAAATTTTTTTGGACATCAAGAAAGTGTCAAAAACATTTTCTGGTCTAACATTAGCTAAACTAAGCTTCAAAAATTTTTTTCCGAACAAATTCCTATTACAACATGGGTCAAATCCTTTTTTTCGATCAATAAATGTAAAATTTGGGTTTATAAAATTTTTTCTCATGCCATTATTTATATCAAAGGCACTGACAATTTTACCAGCATTTCGTATTGTCATATCAAAAATATCCTTGGAATATGAATTTAGCGATATTTTAAGTCTACTGTTCTCCCATTCCGTTTAAAATGGGTTGCCCAATGTTTGTGTAAACATTATATACTTCATATTATGTATTATAAACAATTAATGAATTAAAAAATTATACAGTATATTTCTCTTGATAGAAAATTTGCAAAACTTCATATTATGTATTATAAACAATTAATGAATTAAAAAATTATACAGTATATTTCTCTTGATAGAAAATTTGCAAAACTCCAATCCAAGCTCAAGCTCCAACCCAAGCTCAAGCTCCAATCCAAGCTCAAGCTCCAATCCAAGCTCAGCTCCAATCCAAGCTCCCAAACCAAGCTTCAGTTCAACATCCAATTTAAGCTCCAATCCAAGCTCCAATCCAAGCTTCAGTTCAACATCCAATTTAAAGTCCTGGTGTGCCTCGGGATCAGAAAAAGTCGATAAAGTTGGCAAAGTCAAGTCTTTTTCACAGTACCGAAAATTAAAAGGAAGCGAGTGGAAAAAAAAAGTAAAAGGTAAAGAAAAGGACAAAGCAGATGATGTAATTATCTTCATTGGGCTACTCCAGTGGCGCCAACTGGATCGAAAACTGAAGCCGGCTAGAGGTAAAAGGATTGCTTTAAGAGTATCAAACGAAGCACCGTATGCTGAATTATGTGCCCAGGCGCTGTTGAAGTGGAAAGCATATCAAAGCAACATTTATGACGAAGAAAAGGAATATTCATTGGTTTTTGAGGATGGTAACGAGGCTTTGTTCCTGCCTGGTACGAAAGAATTCTTCACTCTCAAGCGATACAAAGAGGAAACAGGAAAAGACTACAAACGGATTGTTTTGTACTTATGCACCAAGTCTGATATAAGCAGGAGTGAGGATTTCGAAGATGACGACGAGGATGACGACGGAGATGACGACGGAGATGACGACTCAAATGACAGATGCGCCGAGCATTCGAGGAAAAGAGCAAGATCCCAAATACTGAACGATGAAAAAGTTGCAATGGAGTTACAGTCACAGTTCAATAACGAGACTGATGACAATATAAACATTTTCAGTGATAATCTTCCGCTTCCTATACAAAGCGAGAACATTGTCGGAGGACAACTAGATGAAACAGATTGCTTAAATGAAGTCCAAAATGATCCTGCAAGCACAGGTGTAGAAGCTCGGATATACGAGAGTACTGCAGAGATAGTTGAAAGATTGGAAGCGCAGGTTGATCATTCGAGTCAGTTTTATATTGTCATCAGGAGAGGAAGTACATTACAAAGGAAACTGATGATTTGGAAGCGTCAATTAGCGAAGAAAGAAAGTCCCAAACAGAAAGTCATGGTTAGCTTTGCTGGTGAGATGGGAATTGATAGCGGAGCTTTGGCAAAAGAATTTTTCACGTCAACAATATATGATATAGGAAAGACCATCTTTCCAAATGGCAGCCCCGTGAGTTCAATGCTGAATGTGCACAACGGCGTTTTCTATACATGTGGGCAGATTGTTGCTGCGAGTCTTGCCCAAGGAGGCCCACCACCATGTTTTATGGACAAGTGTGTTTATGATATGCTAGTTGACCAAGATGTTGACTTGAATGCTCTGCGTGAAGAGGAGCATTTAACCTCACACGAGCAAGCATTAATCGCAGACATCCGAAGAGACCCCATAGCCGTAACGGATAGAATCTTGGAACATGGGTATACGGGCGCAATCGACATACTTCATGTTGAAGACATCGTAGGTACAGTGATGATTAGCATTGTAAGCAAGCGTTTACTGTATTTAAACGAGTTTCGAAATGGCCTCAACCTTTACGATCTCCCTGCATTCTTGAAATCCAGTGCTAATTTATGCAAGGATCTATTCGTGATTGGAAGAAACAAAATTGTGGATGCAAATTTTGTTGTTTCGTGTATGATGCCATGTTATTCAGAAACAGGAAGTTCTCGTCGAGCTGTTGAAGAAATGATGGTCGACAACTTTCAGGATCTACTAATAAGTCTTGAAGATGAACACGTAACTGGCTATACAGAAGCTTTAGCTTGGGATGATGGTGCCGACAGCATTGGCAACCATGAAGACGACACAGCTGAAAGAGAATTGTTACAAGCACCAGACCTAACACCTGGAGGTGTTTTTGGATGGATCACTGGCCAAAAACACGTGCCGTTGACTGGAGAGAAGATTCAAATGATAATAAACTTTGATCACGAATGCATGGTTCGAAACGAGAACCACAAGATCTGCTTCCCAATTGTGGGAGCATGCGGAAGAACAATTACTCTCCCAGTTGCACACATGAGAGAGAGTGAACATTTTAAACACGTTTTCATGCTAGGATACTGCAAAGGACAAGCGGCTGCTAACAGATAAACTGTGTTTAAATTAACCAGGGATAGTTATAGGATCAGTAACAATTAAGACTTATTACCGATTTTGACTACTGGTTACCGCCCTTACTGATTTGAACCGTCGAAAAACTGATCGTTGGATTTGATATTTCTTTACTGTATATTACATATGCAAAGAATACGTACAATTTTTTGGAAGTGTCAAAATTACCTGAAAGATTACATACAGCTATATTTTGGGACCCATTCAAATCACTAATCCAGTAATTGGTAAGTGTGAACAATAAACTTTGTCTCCTTGGTTTCCAGATCTGGCAATACATAATTTCTTTCTTTTGGGCCATTTCGTATTGTGACATAAAATTGTGCAAATTAATCATTCAATCAATAAATTTAAGTCAGCCATTCAAAGTTCACAACGCTGCTATCAGTACAGCATGCCGAAGTGGGCCTTATGCAGGTTTCCGTCCAATTTCCTGGAATTTCAGTTACAATATTGGAAATTTTATATATTGTTTATATCGTTATTAAGAGTGTTCACAAAAAAATTTGAATCAATAGGATTAGTTCCTCCTGAGTTAATTATTCTTGAAAAATAAAAGTGATGACGTCGTCATTATTTTCGAACGCCTTCAGAAACTGTGTTATATACAAAATTTAGTTAAAAATTCTTGGTTAATAAGGTTAAGACGGGACTTCATATCTGATATAAACAAGAATTTGAACATTTTGGCTCAAACTCTGCCTTTATTTTAGCATTTGATTTTTGGATAAGCGCTTGGTGGTATAAAATTGGCCATTTTATACCACCAAGCATTAGACAAGGAAGTACGATACCGTAAACAAGTAAGTAGGACACCGTGTTAATCGTTCTGTTGCATTTCGCTAACTTTTGACACTTCCAAAACATTTGGATTGTTCGTATCTTAATGAAACGAACGTTATCATATTATAATATTGCAGGCGTTGCTCGTTATGTTACGGTTTTTGAGTACTAGGTAATCTGATGAAGTGTGACATCGTTTGCATGTTTCATATTAAAGTTTATGGTTGATATGAGAACTAGTTAATTTTATGTTTATGGTCATCTTTTTGTGTTAAGTTATCAATCATATGGTATGTTAGTTGAGTTGATATTAAACTCTTACCAGGTTATCAATTTTTAATATAATTGGATTGACATTCAAATGAGGTAAAACATGATTTAGTTGAATATTATTTAATATATGTGCAGATTCAGAGAAAAGACAAATAAAAAAAGCCAATGGACCAACCCAATTCATTTTTATTACTGTATTAGATTAGATACGACGGTTCTATGTTATCTAATACAGTAATAAAATTGGGAAGAATGATTGGTGGCGATTGCCTTTTAATATATTTTCCAGCTAAAAGTGTAGTCACTAAAATTGGAACAGAGGGAACCATTTAACGAAATTGTTTTGTTTACACATAGTATAAAGCATTACAATTATAGAACAATTTATATAAGTACTATTTAAAATACCAGCGGGGGAATGCTTTATCAGATATAAAGTTCGAGGCGACAGCAGAGAGTTTTATATCTGGTAAAGTACGACTGACTGCGAGTGATGAGGTAACAACGAGTAGTCACATCTAAATCTGAACAAAGATGACCAACCAATTTATTAATGCTTGCCACTTGCCATTTATGAGTTTCTACCATTGGCATTGACGTAAATACACCTGGAAAGCTCAGCCTAGTTCCTGGCCTTCTCGCTTCCGTCTCATTATTTTAGGGGGAAACCAGTTCGGATATTTTACGAAACAGACAGCCCGCAAGTTCATGATAGCCTGTAATTCGCCCGCGCTTGGAAGGCCAGGGACTAGAGTGTGGAAAGCTATCATCATTCAAACTAAACGCCCTATCATCGATCGAAACCAAGACAAAACATGCGTATTTATGAATTTCAAGCCGAGTATTTGTATGGATGGCCCTGTTATTTTTAGGTAAAAAGATTGGAGCTGACCTTCAAACTTTGGGTTCGAATATCCCACCAAAATTAGCATTTCAGTTTGATTTAGTTCGATGACTTCTACCAAATATATATTTGTGTAAGCCTAGTTCCTTGGCTTTTTAGCTTTCGCATTACTAAGGTGTGTAAGATTTTGGCTAACCTAATATGGGTAGCCTTCAATTATCCCAGCTTACAACTAGTCTGCTTGTGAACGGTAGTAACTGAGCTATATACTGTACGTGTATAACCGGATATTTCTTACCGGCTATATGGCATGTGTATTTGAACATGTTTATATAAGTAATTGTTTACAACAGTCTTTAATTCTCATATAATCTCTCAGATGGTATTAGATAGCCTATGTCTAGGAGCAATTGTTTGAAAATGATGTCGTTCAATCAGTGGATCCCGTTATATGCACATTGCTTGAGAACATTGTAAAGTTCAAGAGCCTCTCTCCAATTGGTTGGTTTGTTATGATTACTAGCTTGCAAAGCATAATTGAAATAATCTTGGTAAATGTTGTCATCCTGCAAATCGATAACATGTGCACGAGCATAATGAACTTCAGCCTCAGGAATTGGCATAATAAAATGGTTGCCGCCACCATGACAGTGGGGCAGGTAATACAATGAATCTGGCCGGCCACTTACGGTATCATGACGTGACTTACGTATATAATGCGTATTCCAGTGTTCTTTTATTTCGTTCAAGACCTTCTGGATTAATTCTGCAAAACAAAACCATAGACATTCCATGTCCAACTCTGAGGCAAGATCAATGGTTCTTTGTGCTACCAAGTCTTTAAAGAAGTTGATCCACCATGTCGTGCAAGACTTTCGCAAGAGACCCCACCATGCCTCAATTCGTTGATTACGGGGCGATGGTACGTATCGATGGCTGTTGGGATCGTCTCTGAAGAAAGCTTGAATAGCTGCCATTGTTCCATTTTCAGTGCCCAGGTCTGTGACCAGATCAACAGGGCACCCACCAAACTCTTCAACAGCATCAAGATAAAATTTTGCAATATTATCAGGTTGGTTGTTTGATCTGGTAACATATAACCACAATACCTTCCTGCTCCATCCGTCAACACAGCCATGGATTGGAAATCCGTAGGGTTTTAATTTGTCATAGCCATCGCAGTGCCACGCGTAATTTGGCCCAGGATTGTGGTATACCCTCCTTTTAAGGCGATGAGCTCTTCTCATTTCAGTTGCTTCTGGATCAATTTCTTTAAGAATTTCTTGTACAACAATACGAGGAACACGTAACCCTTTTAGCTGCAATGTGTGCCATACTGCCCTGTAGCCTTGCGTACTGCCATAACCATCAACAATATCCTCTATAGCTGCTCTTATTTCATTAACATCATAGTCTGGCTCTCGCCTTCGGAGACCATAGGCTTTTATACGCCGTTTCAGCGTTGTAATGCTTATTTCAAGACCATGATTTCTCTGCAAGAACATTCGAATTTCTTCGTATGTAAAGCCTTTAAAAAAATAGTATCGAACAATATCTTCTTCGTCAACTTGATCATCTTCTTCGCCTAAATCCGGAAAATTGTCCGCCATGTTTGTTCGATTGTTTTAAATCAGTTTCCAGTCCTCTCGTGCTGAAAATGTGCTCTTGTGCCGTGAGTTTTTTCTTTGGTGCCGTGAGTTTTTTCTTTGGTGCCGTGAGTTTTTTCTTTGGTGCCGTGAGTTTTTTCTTTGGTGCCGTGAGTTTTTTCTTTGGTGCCGTGAGTTTTTTCTTTGGTGCCGTGAGTTTTTTCTTTGGTGCCGTGAGTTTTTTCTTTGGTGCCGTGAGTTTTTGCTTTCGTGCCGTGAGTTTTTGCTTTCGTGCCGTGAGTTTTTGCTTTCGTGCCGTGACTTTTTGCTTTCGTGCCGTGACTTTTGTTTGCGTTGTGATCTTTTTGTTTGCGTGTGACACTTGTGGGCCACCGTACATAAGCACTTTTGTAGCGAATATATAGTGCACTGAGTGTTTCCGTTTTACGCCACATCGGTTCTTCATTAGCTCTCACAAATTAATATGAGGCGCCAGATGTAAAAAAATTATATGCACATTTTTCGTGCCGTTTTTTTCATGATTTGTAAACAATTTCCTGGTATACCCTATTGTTTACAAATAAGCATTATATCGCATGAGATTATACCCTATTGTTTACAAATAAGCATTATATCGCATGAGATTGTTTATAAATAATCATTTTTACAAAATTGCTTATTTATAAATAATCATTTCTATAATACTGCTTATTTATAAATAATCACTTTTACAAACTGCTTATTTATAAATAATCATTTTTACTTATTTATAAATAATCATTTAAATTGCTTATTTATAAATAATCACTTTTACAAAACTGCTTATTTATAAATAATCATTTCTACAAAACTGCTTATTTATAAATAATCATTTTTACAAAACTGCTTATTTATAAATAATCATTTTTATCACAGAAGCAGATTTGCTTTTATGCGTACAAAACTGCTTATTTATAAATAATCATTTTTATCACAGAAGCAGATTTGCTTTTATGCGCAACTTCAATGCGCAATGACAACCAATCCAAACTTCCGGGGGGTGGGGTGTTTCCCGCCATTTTCCGCCAACTGTTGTGTTTGTCGAAAGAAAATTAGAAATTCATGAGAATCAGAGTCTGAATATACACGGTTTCGCTCGATTTATTTTTGAATAATGAACAATGTGAACTCCGAAGAGTTGGGAAAAGTCGTTGCCAGTGCCATTGCAAGTTATTTGCAACCAAATACTCAAAGACAAGGAAGAACCGAAGTCAATTCCGCCTCGACCAGTAGTACTACATCGAGTGCTACCGCTGCGCGGGGTCAGGTAAGAACTGCACAACTCTACTCTATATTTATAATTTCCCTACATTAAAACCTTCTATTACATGACAATTAATACAAATTTATATAAATTTACAATGGCATACAACTACAAGACCACAAGCACAAAAGAGCCTTGAGAGCAGAGGCATAGTCAGGGCTGGGGGGCCGGTGGTCCCCCCTGGCAAAATTTTGCCCCCCCCCCGATAAAATGTATTGTATAAAAAAGGGAATCCTTGATTATATAGCTTCATGCTGTCAATAATGCAAAAATTCTGTAGAATATATGCTTTGCTGCACATCAGTTCAATCAGTGTGAAACCTGAAATCTTGTTTGCTTATTTGTGGCACACAGCTTGAAATACATACCTTTTCTAACCCTAATTATTTTAATATGTATTAAATGCGGGTTAGATGAAGTTTAAACCAATTTTTTTACCAGTGAATTTTTAACGCGGGTTCGGTGAAAAATCGCATGTGTTGACAATTAATTTTACCCAGCACTGCACAGAATACCTTGTGCGAACTTTGCGTCTCGAGTCACTAGCGCCTTGACCCCACCTGGGTTTTGCTGGCCCCCCTTGACCAAAAATCCTGGCTATGCTTCTGCCTTGACAGCAGACCTCACAGGAGTAGAATATATGTGTGGGAATGGATGCTGTATTGAACTTAAAGCAAATTCCAAAAATAATCCACACCCGCCTATTGATGGGTTCAATAAAATTGAACCCCTAAGAATACAGGGCCGACACATACATCCCCTGATCAGAAATTGATAATTTTTTCCTTGATACCCCACAGAAAAAATGCAAGGGATCCTGATCGAGTAGATTGGGACAAGATTTTGAAATCATGTGATTTCTAACTTGACTTCTAACCCGATTTCTGTTGATTTCTAAACGAATTTCTATTGATTTATAATGCGATTTCTTGATTTCTAACCCGATTTCCTGATTTCGGTGGGTGACCGTTGTCATATAGACTGTGGGTTCAATAATAATGACATTTTTGAGTGATTTCTGACTTAAAAATTCACTGATTTCTCTTGTGATTTCGGGTTTGATTTCTGTTGATTTCTGAGTCTATTGTACAAGATTTGAGTGGCTCAGCCGTGTCGGACCCCTCAATCCTGATGGAAATAACTCCCCATAAATGACTTTTCGAACCCCCTCAGAATTTCCCATCCATAGGGCCTCTGAGGGGGTGCCATATATTTAATAAAGCTTTATAACCTTATACAAACATTTGATAGCATATTTTGGGATAAATGAACCACAAAGCACAATTAACAATATCAGGGTAAGCCCCTCTAATAATGAACCAAGAGTAATAAATATATGCAGAATTAGTTAAGCCACTGTACCCAATTTATTTGACAGGCTGTAAACTATGGTGGAGGATCGAGTGGATTTGATCAAAGTTCCACAAGTGCATGGTTACCAGATCATGATTGTGATTTCAGGTTCTGCATTACATATGTTATGATACTTCATTTAGGATAATTCATTGTAAATTAATTACCATATCTAATCATTCTAATGATCAATCACAATGAGTTTTTACTTATGGATTTTCTCATTTTTCTTGGGGGTGGGGGAAATTGGGGGGAGGGGTAAACGACAGAGTGCCCGAGCAAGCTGCAGCAGGGGTCTGGCTGCACAGTTACTAATGGGGGTAGGGGGCAAAGCCCCCAGAAAAGTTAGAGATTTTTGGTCATATTTAGTTCGAAATCTTTATTTCAATCACACTACTATCATTTATCCCAATGAGCATTAGTTTAACTCTTCATAAAGGTAAATACTATGCAATCTATACCATAGTTCTATGGCCATATATAGCTTTTAGAAACCTGAATGGCTGAATTTCAAATATTTTTGAGATGAGGAGCATTCCGTGTACTCCCTAGGAAGCTTGCGTTTTTGGCACTCATATTTGTGCCCCCATAAAATTGAGTGTGATACAGCGGCCCATGCCAAGATTAGAAATCAAAATATAAAAAATGTCTAAAAAAGAACTATACAATACAGTGTGAGTGAATAAGTAGTGTGCAAGTGTAGAACAAGTATAGCTCCCAACTTTCCTATGTGCTAAAGGGACTGAAAATTAGTATGGTATGTTGAGAGATAAAAGTTCTCACTGGTTACAGTGTTCCTGACTCTTACCTAAACAACCTAATGTTTTTTTTTAATATAAACTTACAGATTAGTTGGCAGACCTAAAAAGAATGTTGATCCCAACCGGCTTAAGGAAATGGTTGCATTAGGTTACAAGATCACCCAGATGGCTACTCTTCTAGGGGTTTCTCGACCAACTGTCTACAAATTGATGGAAGAGCAAGGTATTAGCCATAAAGATCGATATTCTAGTATATCTGATAGTGAGCTGGATGACAAACTGGTTGGAATAAAAGTAAATCACCCAAATGTGGGGGAGGTAATGACAGCGGGACATTTGCGAGCGCGAGGCGTTCATGTGAGACGAGCCGACTTGAGGGCTGCATTGCACAGAGTTGATCCTGATGGCGTTGTGGAGAGACGTCGATCACGTCTACGACATCGAGTATATGACTGCCCCTGTCCTAACTACGTATGGCACATGGACGGAAACCATAAACTTGTGAGGTGGGGGTTTGTCATACATGTTGCAATAGATGGGTTTAGCAGATTAGTGACATTTGCAGAAACATCAACTAATAATGAAGCAAGAACTGTATTAAATCACTTCGTATCAGCTGTGGAAACTTTTGGTCGGCCTTTACGAGTGCGAACGGACCACGGAGGTGAGAATACAGACGTGTGGAGAAACATGGTCGCCGCAAACGGGGAACAGAGTGTGATTGTGGGAAGCTCAGTTCGGAACCAACGAGTTGAAAGGTTTAATTTTGATATTAATGCAAATGTTACCAGACAATTTGCTGCTATTTTTCGTGATCTGGAATTTGAGGGGTGCTTGAGTGCTGCAAATGATACTGACTTGTTTTGCTTACAATATGTTTATACTTCACGTATTAACAAAGTGCTACACGAGTTTATTGCTGCACATAATCATCACGTCATATCAACAGAAGGTTCATCCACACCACTTCAACTTTTCCATGCCTACAGGCACCTCACAGAGCTACATAGTTCATTTTTTCACACAGACCCCTATCCAACACTCAATGTTCAAGATCTATTGAATAATTATGGTTCCCTGCCGCATGTAGAAGTAAGAACACGAACCTGTCCATTGTCGGCCGAAAACTTCTTTCAGCTCCAAGAAACAACTGACCCACTGACAGTGTCCTTGGTCAATGGAAAGGACTTGTACCACCAAGTAGTCGAATTTGTTGTGACTTGTTTATTACAATAAATGACATTATTAACAATGAAGACTAAATTTTTTGCCAATAAACATTATTGATATTGTTACAGTAAAATATTTTACCAGCAGTATAGAATCGTAACAGTATTCCTTAAATAAAAACAAACTTGCAAACTTTGCCCACTAATACGTTTTTTCCCATTTACCTAAAAAAATGTCGATTTATAGATCCTTCTCGGTAAAAACACAATAACAGTTATACTAAGAAGTCAGCAAGTGGTAAAGCTTTTACTGTTCAGTGTTATGCTCGTTGAAATCCTGGAGAGTTTAATATGCCATCTTCAAAATAATCTTTGAATTCCTCAAAGGAAACACTTTCTTTGGCAGGCCAAGTTGGTAAACATATTGTATTTGCACATGTATTACCACGTGGTCGCACATCAGCCCAGAATGTTGCACTCGGTGGTGGTTCAAAACCACAAGGAGGGATGACATCTGCTCCCGTTGCGAAAATAAGCACATCTTCCAAAGAAACTCTTGCTTCCCCAGCTATATTAAAGAAAAACTACGATAAATGCTATTCGTATAGTGGAACTGAATAGAGAATGAATGCTTGCATGTCTGAATATGGAATTTATTTCTCGTGTTGAGAAGGATAATGTCACTCGTTGGCGCATAATTTTTGTGTTTATTATATACTATGAACTTTTACCCGCCACGGCACTTAATCCTGCTTGTTGTTTGGTGAGTCAAAACACGATAATCGCACATGTATGATTATATGTATTATCACAAGTAATCGCACATCTGCAATTATCACTTTTCACAATGGCGGATTTGCCAATAAAACTGACCGTATATTAACACTGTATAATGTATTGGACCTTTAACCTTATAACTAAAATTTTGATCTAGACAAAAATTTCATCACGGCTTGAAAGAGCATCACAAAATTAGTAATATTCCAAAGTTTCGTTACGAAATGTTGTAAAATGCGGATAATATAGCCCTGGGAAGTTTGCAATTTTCAGTGTTTGGGTATCAATTTCCCGTTTCTAATCTAAAATGACTTAAAATTGCAAACTTCGCAAGGCTATATTATCCGCATTTTACAACATTTCGTAACGAAACTTTGGAATATTACCAATTTTGTGATGCTCTTTCAAGCTGTGATGAAATTTTTGTCTAGACTTGTCTAGATCAAAATTTTAGTCATAAGGTTAAAGGTCCATTCATTACAGTATGACATGCACATGGCAGTTTAACGTATTGTAGATTACTAAAATCAAGGTGGACCTGAACACAGACTGTACTGTGGTTTTCGACAAAAAAAATTATAAAATTAAAATAAGACAATACACCCTTTCGATAATACGTCACGCACACTGGAGCCTCGCTCTCAGTACATTACGCAAGGTGATTGCCTCACGATTCATGAGAGTGAGGCTACCAGGCCAAATGACGTAATTATCGAAATGGTGTATTATTTTACTTGTCAAAGGAGTGTCTCTGGCACAACCAGGCATTAAATAACTAGATTCTATACTGTACCTTCGCAATCTTGCAGAACGTCTCTCCAGTGCATAACTATCAGTTCCTCTTTTGCACGGCAATTACTCCCACTTGGACTGTAAGTTGTGGAAAACAGTGTCTGCAGCATAAAAGCAGTCAATTTTGTTGCTTGGAAACAAAACAGTTGTTCGAACTCTTTTGGATATCTCTTCATTACATGAAGAATGCCAAGCACTTCCAGACCTTCTTTGAATTGTTCTAGTGCACTTCGGGGTTTATCCAATACAAAATATCTAGTAAGCATACTCAAAAGCTTATCTTTGTCACCAAAAGACGGTTGTGCTGAATAGCCACAAGCATTCAACAAATCTAGCAGGTCATCTTGTCGGGTTAATTCAAGGAACTCTTCTTCTTTTTTTGTTCCTTGAACCTAATAAAACATATCTTAGACTTGGTACACTAAGCTTGCAATAAAGATCAGTAACAGAAGAGCCACACATCCGTGCAACGTGTCCTCGTTTTTTTTATGCAAAAATATGCAGTTTACTGGCCAGAAGGCGGAGCAGACAGCATGTTTATTGGCCAGAAAATGTCATTGACTGGCTAGGAAAATGGCGGCTAACATGCGTAATGCGACATGCGCGAAGACGAAACTTCATAGCTTCCGACGTAAGTGGCCCTTCTGTATGGATCTTTATTGTGCTCTGACGTCCGGGTCAAATGAGACGCAATTCAACGCAAGTTTGGACTTTTTTAACATATGGAAAAGCGGGAATGAATATTCTGAACGCAAACTATAAAAAAGTTTCAATATTCAATAAACACAAGGGTAAATTACAAGTTTTGCTGTGTATTACAGTACCATAGCAAAATTATACAGGCTCCGCTACAGGCATTTTTTTCGTATTTCACATTTCCATGTTTGCTTTGTTGAATTCTTTTCAGTACGTCAGAAGTAAAAACTTGCGATGACTTGAATCTCGTTTCATCCTGGCTTAACAGCATAATTCCACCTCATAATCAGCGGTGGTTGAATCTCGTTTCATCCTGGCTTAACAGCATAATTCAACCTCATAATCAGCGGTGTAATGCCGGTTCTCACATGTACCTTTAACAATATTGTTTTAGACTCGTGATCAGGAATGTCGTCGATAGTTGGTAACACTTTGCCATCCTCACCATGTACCAAAAAGTCATACACACTTTCATTAAGGCAATGACATGCATTACCACCATTACAAAGCGATAATGCCAGTAACATTCCATAACTCTTGTACAATCCCTTAGTTCTTGCTAAATGGTGTAAATACAACATTTTACAACGTAACATCGAACAAATCAGCGTAAACGTTACGTTACGTTACAGTTCAAGTATCAGCCGACCATTCTACCAAATGTCGGTAAAAACACATCGGTCATTGTCTCGCCCCGGCCCTCATATACATGTGGACAGCCCCTTAATGGTATTTTTCCAGGCCCGACCAGGGCCGCTGAGAGGGGGCAGGGGGATTACCCCGGGCCCCCAGGTTCTGGGGGTCCGTAGAAATTTTTTGCTGGGCCCCAGTCATTTTTTTGGGTGAAAAATTTCTGCGCAAAGTACAAGATATTTGTTTTTATGTGCAAAGTACCGAAATTTGGTACGAAAAATTGAGGTAAAGTGCATGGAAAGCAATTACAACGTACTCGTTCGGTAAAATTTTTTCTCTAGAAAGTTGTCGACGGGGGGTTGTTGTCCCAAAATATTTTTTTCCGGAAAAATTTTGAAATAGGGGCCCCAAAAAGAAAATTTGCCCCGGGACCCCGCCAAGCTCTCAGTGGCCCTGGGCACGACAATGCATGCCTGCCATTTACAATACAGGTAGTATATTCAAATTACAAAATATACCTTGGATATTGTGGATGAGCACTTTGTTTCCATGATCTGCTCCCCCAAACATGCTGCTTTTCCTAAACATTTCCTTTGTCACCAAACGAAAGAACTCTCTGGTCGGCCCACCCGTATCAACAGCTCCTTCGCTGTTGCCTTCATCATCAGCGAACTTAACAGAGATTGGAAGTTTAGGGTTGAATTTCTTCTTCTGAATCTTGGCTACAGCATCTTCTAGGACATGTCCTCGTCGAACATTCACATAATTTCTCCCTTCTTCTGGAGACATTACACCATTGATATGGCCTTTCAGAATGTCCTTGATAGACTGACATGGAACGACAGTTTCTCTAAAATAAATCAGGCAGTATAACTAGCATTTGGCAGCATGTGCAAGGGTAAATTGCACAGTTCAATGTGTATTAGACACGCTTAACTTAATCTATTTGTTGAAAATTGTGCAAAAGGTAACCATAATATCAAGGCTGTCGGAAGAAAATCAGTATTGCTGGGGGTTGGGCTCAAGAATAAATCTGAATTGCTTTCGCACTTTTCTAGTTTTTTTGTGTGTTTTTCTTATACAAAAGAAAATTATTGGGGGAAGGCTCAAGTCCCCCCTCCTGCTTTGACCGTCTTGATAATATCATTATTAAGATCTGCATGCTTGTTGCATGCAAAAACTGACCTAAGCTATTATATGCAGTGA
Source organism: Paramuricea clavata (assembly GCA_902702795.2). Taxonomy (NCBI): domain Eukaryota; kingdom Metazoa; phylum Cnidaria; class Anthozoa; order Malacalcyonacea; family Plexauridae; genus Paramuricea; species Paramuricea clavata. The sequence goes on along the minus strand of CACRXK020006762.1, from coordinate 3,787 downwards.
AACGCATGCAGGCGGACTGTATCTGGTTTATTTAAAAAAAGTATGTTAGAATGTGTAATAGTAAATATCAGCAGACACCACTAAAGTCTAAACCTTGCACTTTCTTCCAAAGCTGCATGCAGAAGAATATCGTCAGAATCATCACTGAGACAATCGTCATCAAGAAGGGATACATACGACCTGTGAACAAGTGTTAATAATAACAATTATCATAATTTAAAAGAACATGTATAATTATAATAATATTATAATTATTATATTAAAAATACTGTAATTATCATAAATTATGGAACAAATTATCATCATGTGCATGGTAATTGTCATAAGTTAAGGAACAAATTATTTCAAAATGAAAATGATATTTGCCTGACTTTGTGGAAAACTTTTTAAACAAACCACAACAGTTAGTATCATAAACAGCCATAATTGTGTGGGCAAAATGTATGAAGATTCAATTATTCTGATTCGAACAATTCGTTTCCAGACATTTTTTAACAAGTGTTAGGCGCTGACCATTAACTTTTGAGAGGGGGGCGGGGTGATTTACCGCTGGAAGGAAATGTTTTTCTGGGATCGTTATGTGCAAGATTTTTTTCCCTATCCCATCACCATGTACAATGGTAAGAATTATACGTCATACGGCAGCAGATTAGGACATAACTAGGATTCTGAGACGACCGAGTCGACAACCGAAGGTGCAAGCATCTAGAGGGGTCCGGGGGCATGCCCCCCAGAAAATATTTGATTTCTTGAAGTTCAGATAAGCTATTTCCAGCATTATGAGGAGTTTTCCAACAAGAAATTAATCTTACATTCAAACCAGCTGATCTTCTGGGACTGGTCAAATCAATCCCTGCAACCATGCTGTTTTGCAACAATTTTTTCCCACCAAACACTGGGGCAGGATATTTTTTCCCACAGTTTTTTAGTGCAGGTATTATATTTTTTTGTTCTGAATAGCCTTGCAGGAAATTATTTTTCAAAATCACCACCCCCCCAAAAGTTAAATGGTCGGCCCCTTAACTGCAGTTTTTACACAAATGTGGATAGGATAGACAAAATGCTTGTTCAACTAATATCTTTATTGATAACATAAAAGATGGCAATTTGTGAATTTTACAATCCTAATTTGTACATAAAAAACAAAAAAGTTTAAATATACAAAAAATACTGATAATTAACCTGTGAGATTCAGATAAAGCAGATCCCCATATTTCAACCTCCACTCTTTGTAGTGTCTCATTGCTTGCATTTCGTGATGCTGTCAATGTGGAAGATAATGATTCACTTCTGGAAGCTGTCTCAATCTCAGCATTTTCTGACAACTGCAACTGTGGAGGGATGTGTTCTTCATCATTTAAATCAACCTAAAATTACATTAAAAAAAAAATAATAATAATAATTTATTGTATTCAAATTTAAATTATTATATTAATAAGCATTCACTTGTAACTAACCTGGAATACTGCATCTTCATCATTTTTAACCAATTCTGACTTTGCCAGAATGTACAAACATCCTTGTCCAGCCAGTGATGCAACCTCTTGACCATTCCAAGTAAAGCTTGTGGACACATTGGGTATTCTTAATCGCTTCGTTCCAGGAACCAGTGATAAATAGTCATAATCTAATAGGCCATTTTCACCAATAACAAACTGCCTTCCAAAAATTGATGTTATCTCTATTGCAACCTACAATTACATTGAATAATAAATATTTAGAAATATTAAACTTGGTAATGCAAATAAATAAAATCAAACATGTTTGGCAGAATAATTCACAATACAAATCAAATGTGATTGTTCATAATTTCTTTGAGAACAAGTGTAATTCCCCATTAATATCTTTGTACTAAAATTTTAATGCAGGAATCCAAGCAGGAATTAATGATAGAGAATGTATTTTATTATTTTACTCTGTCTAACACCAGATGATATTACTCTTGTGAAGGGGAAAGCGCTGGTGCTTAATGGTTAATAATATTATTCTTAGACATAATTAATTGCACAACCAAGCATTTTATGATTTAATGTTTAATCGGCACAGGTTTAAAAAATATTAAAAGCTTAGTGTTCATCCACAACAGAAAACAAACAGGCAATTTTAAATTACATATTTTTGACAAAAGTTTTTTTAAATTAAATTAATTAACCTGAAAATTCTCAAAAGCTTTACACATATTTCAAACAGATTAGTTTTTATCTTACACAGCTAAGGGTGTGGATACTTTACAGCCCTTTTATATGGTAATAATGGGCTGTACTGTTATTTCTTGTTATATTTTTATTTCTAATAGAATATACCTAACCTGCCTTGGAGTCCAAGTAGACACAATTCTGATCTTTCCCACAAGTCCATCTTCAGTAAGTTTTGCCCGAGCTTGCCCTCTAGGGATAGAAAAGAAAGCTGCCAATTCTCCATTGCCACAGCCTGGCAAGCAAACAACATCTTTGCTCCAGGTTTTGGTTTTCCCAATACTGCCTGTAGTTCGCCTCTTTGTGGACGAGGAATTGCCACTCGATGCTGGAGTCGAAGGAAAAGTTTGATATCTGGTTGGCAATCTGATCTGAGTTTCCCTTCTTGGGACACTTGTGTTGGTGTTGGTACATGTATTCCCAACATTAGAAGGCCCAAGTCTGGAGATAGCATTTCCAAGCTATAAAATTTGACAAAATGTAGCAAAGTAAATTTCACATAAATAATGTACGAGTCAATTCCAACTGCGACCATCCCCCCCCCCAGGCAAACCTCCGGGAATTTGACTTTTCAAAAAGCAAATCATGTTCATCAACGTTCATCTACACCAAGCACTTTGCACGACCACTGGCCAATTTTGTGCCAGTGATCAGTCAAATAAAAGGGGTCAAATGCCCGACGGTGTGGAAT
>CACRXK020006761.1:0-17397 GCA_902702795.2 Paramuricea clavata | reverse complement strand
ATGTGGCACTCTTCAGATAAATTGACCAATTGGTCAATTTATCTGAAGAGTGCCACATACTGTGGTACGAAACTATTTAGTAATAAAGATGCCTAGTGGATTTTGTTGATTTGTTGTACCTTAATTTAAATATGCTCTGGTTTTCCATTGAGCGCTTTGCCAAACGTTTTTATAATATAGTCACAACTCTGAGTTTCGCGCTCAATGCGATCTTCAGGCGACAATGTTTAAATCTCGATTAAAAATTCCTGTATGGATACGTGCGAGTTCGTTAGGCTACCTGCGTGATTGTATTGTGTGCGCACGTTCAAATTTTTCCGCCAAGAATTGCTTCCGGTGGCAACACTTTGAGAATAGCTCACATTTCCTGTTCAACAATCTTTTATTGTCACCTTCCCAGTTTCTCTTGGAAGCATAGGTTGCAACTTTTTGCGCCGCTGCGATAAGGTGATGCTTCCTTCAGAATGGACCACTTGATGTTGAATGTACGTTTCTTGTAATGTTTTTCAAGTTCCAAATGTGTTTGGACAGCTCAGTGGATTTAACATAGCAGGTATCTTTGAATGAGGTCTTGTGGTTGTAAAAACGTTTCTTAAACGTGTCATTTGTCATCCCAATATAATCTCGAATTACTCCTGTGTCGTCCGTAACCTCGGCTTTATATAGACAACGCTATTTGTAAGGCAATTATTGTTTAAGGGACATTCAGTGCTTTCTATGCAGTTACAGTTTTCTTTGGTAGATGTTACTATACATCACTTTTATTCTTTAAATGGGTACCGGAAGTTATGTTTGGAGATGACGCTTTTACACTATCCATGCAACTATAGCTTACTTTGACCGAGTTTCTGTTAAAGATCTTGTGCAGCGGATTAGACGCAGGATTGATGTAGTTGCATCTACCAGAGAAAACTGTAACTGCATAGAAAGCACTGAATGTCCCTTAAACAATGATTGCTTTACAAAGAGCGTTGTTTATATAAAGCCGAGATTTACGGACGACACAGGAGTAATTCGAGATTATATTGGGATGACATCAAACACGTTTAAGAAACGTTTTTACAACCCCAAGACCTCATTCAAAGATACCAGCTATGTTAAATACACTGAGCTGTCCAAAGACTTTTGGAACTTGAAAAACATGAAACGTACATGCAACATCAAGTGGTCCATTCTCAAGCAAGCATCACCTTATCGCAGCGGCGCAAAAAGGTGACAAGTAAAGATTGTTGAAAAGAGATGTGAGCTATTCTCAAAGTGTCGCCACCGGAAGCAATTCTTGGCGTGAAAATTTGAACGTGCGCACGCAATACAATCACGCAAGTAGCCTAACGAACTCGCACGTATCCATACAGGAATTTTAATTCGAGATTAATTAAAACATCGTCGCCTGAAGATCGCATTGAGCGTGAAGCTCAGAGTTGTGACTATATTTTAAGTAAACAAATTAATTACATATATATATATATATATATATATATATATATATATATATATATATATATATATATATATATATATATATATATATATATATATATATAAATTGTGTAATGTAAATAGGGAATAATAAATAGACACGACAATAATGAGTCTTTCTAATCGGAAGAGTCCAAAAAACTTTGTAGAACTTGCAACATCCTTATTAAGCTGATACATAGATATTCATTTATTGGAAAATATACAAGTAGTACTAAATAATCGGAAACAACACTATCATTTTAATTCACGATTTTGTTATTTTATTAGAATACTACAATTATGCTTATATCCAGTAGTAAGTAAATTTTTTACGATATCAAGAATCCATACCCATATTTAAGTGGCGGTTTTCATTGGGGCCGCTAAAATTTCCGTTTCCTACTGTAAACCACCAGGGTCACCAGTAACAATAAGTGTCACCACTTTCAACGTTCATGCGTCATATCCGGTGAATACGAAATGATTCACGGTACTAATTCTGCATCGAATATTGTTTGCTCTGTTGTTTTCTAACTTTTGCCTTCAAATGAGGCTCCTAGTTAGGCACAAGCAGAACTTGAAATCAAGTTCTTTTTACCGAGTCAATTCCTTGTTTTCTCGCAACCTTTCCATTGTATTTACGCGAAGGTCCTTTTTGTTTGTTTCAGATAAAATCTTCAGGGCTTCTCATAGCGGGGGGGGATTTGCCACTGACCCTTAGTTTGAAGAGGGTCAAAATAGGTATAATTAAAAAAATATTTGGAATGTTTTTTATATAAATAATTCGGTATGAGAACAATTTTTAGACCTTCGTTATACTGATATTGGTCCAGAAATATGTGCTTTACTCGTATTTTTACAGGTATTTGTCCGGAAACATTTTTATATAACCTTAATGTAAATGCTGTTTGTCCGGAAAATATTTTTTAACCTTTTTTGCAAATATCCGGAAATTCTTTTTCCTTAGGCTACCTCACAACAGCTCGCCAACATTTTTGGGAAAAGGTAGGGCTCTCGAAATATAAATTTGCTCCGGTACCCGGATTTCTCTGGGAAGCCCTCAGAACATCTTTAAAACTGGTGAGAGTCATTTTTATTGATTGCCGTTTTAAAAAGCTCTTAATTAATTAAAGCCAAATTATAGTCAAATTATATTCGCATCAGTCTCGGTGATTAGCGGTGATTAGTATAAACCTACTAGTAGGCTATCATGTATCGTTTGTTCTGATATTGGCAACGTTACTAGTAGGCTATTAGTGGTAACCTACTGGTAGCAACAAGCGGCGAAGGTCGAGAGTGAACAGGAGGGGAAATTATCCGAGCTTACGCGAAAACTGCTCGAGTTTTCAGCGGAAGAAGAAGATATGCGTGCTTCCACTTGGTTGATTTAAAAAAACATAAACAACATGAACGAAGCCATCGAAGGACTATTTTTGCAGCGGCTGTTTAGGCCCACCAATCATCAGAAAAATTGGATTCACTGACAAAAATGTTGCAGTAATACTTTGATTTCCTTAACTGTCACATATTTTAAAACTATTAATACCGATTATTTCAGGGCTAAAGAAAAAAGTAATTTCGTTTCAAAATGTACGTCGTCTGATAGCTTCAATAGAATGCGAAATTCAAACCAAAAATACTAATACTTCTTCATTTTTTACAACGCCAAGAAGTCCAATATTGACTTAAAAAGGCTTTGAAATTTAATGTAAAACAGCAATATTTCGTTGGCACAACCTGTAACATCGCAAAATTCGTGTTTGTAGAATTTTGAACGAGCGAAAATTGTGTGAAAAAATAATACACAATTTATGCTTCGAAATGAGGGTCATAGAAATTTGTGATTGCTATGTCTATCTCTTTTTTTGAATACATTGAAAACCTAAAAATAATATTTTAAAACTATCATATCAAAATACATTGCAAAATGTTTATGAAAATGAAATAAATAAAATAATGAAATAAATGAAAATAATATAATGAAATAAATAATAATAATATATAATAATAATATAATGATTAATAATAATAATTTTAATAATAATAATAATAATATAATAATAATAATATAATAATAATAATAATAATAATATTAATATAATAATAATAATAATAATATTAATATAATAATAATAATATATAATAATAATATAATAATAATATATATAATAATATAATGAAATAAATGTTGAATATGAAATTTGTCAAAATTCGGTACTTTCTTCATCTTTTGGGCATGTTTACATTCTATTAGCAAAAACTAGATAGGAAACACGTATCATCTAACCTAATCACATTTGATTGGCACAACCTGTATGTATGAGAAATTTAAGGTGAAAAACAACCAATTTCAGCAAAATAAACACGTTCTTATATGGGGTCCAATATTCTATTTAACAGAATTTGAGAGAAAAATGAAAGAAAATACAAACACACTGGAAAATTATTCTCATGTAAATATCATGTGAATATTGATTTGGATACTATGTAAATTAATTTACAATAAATTTACATATCATCTAAATCTATAATTACTGTAAATACCCTTGCCTTTAAATTTACATCTTTGCAATGATCATGTAAATTTATAGGCACGGAAACAGAAAGAAGCAATACGATGTAAAATGTCTGTAAAATGTTATTATTTAAAAATACTGTGAAAAGTTTGGAAATTACTTGACATTTTTGAAGCTGGATAATGGGAAAACCATGTAAATTTCAAACGGGGGCCCGATAATAAAAATCATGGAAAAACCATGGAAATTTATTGAGTAGCAGTCTTCATAAAGTATGTCAATACCATGTAAATGAAAAGTGGGGGCCCGATGATAAAAACCATGGAAATTTATGAGTAGCAGTCTTCATAAAGTATGTCAGTACCATGTAAATTAAAAGTGGGGGCCCGATGACAAAAACCATGGAGAAACCATGGAAATTTATAAGTAGCAGTCTTCATAAAGTATGTCAATAACATGTAAATGAAAAGTGGGGGCCCGATGACAAAAACCATGGAAAAACCATGGAAATTTATGAGTAGCAGTCTTCATAAAGTATGTCAATACCATGTAAATGAAAAGTGAGGGCCCGATGATAAAAAACATGGAATAACCATATGGAAATTTATGAGAAGCAGTCTTCATAAAGTATGTCAATACCATGTAAATGAAAAGTGGAGGCCCGATGATAAAAACCATGGAAATTTATGAGTAGCAGTCTTCATAAAGTATGTCAATACCATGTAAATGAAAAGTGGGGGCCGATGATAAAAACCATGGAAATTTATGAGTAGCAGTTTTCATAAAGTATATAAATACCATGTAAATGAAAAGTGGGGGCCGATGATAAAAACTATGGAAAAACCATGGAAATTTATGAGTAGCAGTCTTCATAAAGTCTGTCAATACTATGTAAATGAAAAGTGGGGGCCCGCGATGATAAAAAAACATGGAAAAACCATGGGAATTTATGAGTAGCAGTCTTCATAAAGTATGGCAATACCATGTAAATGAAAAGTGGAGGCCCAATGATAAAAAACATGGAAAAACCAAGGGAATTTCACGGAACGAAAAAATAGGTTCGCACCAAATTTGCAATAGTTGCAAATTTGATGCAAATTTAGTAGTTTGAATTCGCAACCATTGCGAATTCATCTTTGCAACACGATAAATTCGCTTCACATTTGCCTGCATCTTTGCAGGCTTGCAAACTTATTTACTATATTTGCAACACATTTGCAAATAGCTGCCAATTCGTGGCAAATTCTTCAAGCTGGCTTTATTTAAATGCCGATTTTATTATTTCTAAGTCAACATATATTTTGAACTAAGACTAAGTCTAAGATTTCAAAATTAGTCGGTTAAGAATTTTAATCGAAATACTTTGAAGACTACTTTATGATCTGCGATATATACGAGAGAGCTCCTGATAAATATACGCATCTATATGAAGTGGCTAATCATTTCTATACTGAAAAACTATAAAATGTAAGACTTCTCGAGAGTAGAGACGAGTGTTACGGGCTGTACTCAGGAGCCTGGGACATAATGTCCCAGGAGCATGGGACACCCCGAACCACAATGTTTATGTTAGGACTTGATATTCGTAAAAAAAACAGTATAGAACGTATTGTTATCGTCTGGATTTATGAAATAAAAAAGCTTTTACTTGTTTTTACATAACATAACATAACATGGTACCAGAAGTGAATTAAGCAGTTATTTATCGACTGGAAAGCCTATTGTGCAGCAGCAACTCCGTGAACTCGCGCAAGACGAGGCGAAAGTGTGAAACATTCGAGGAGAAATTGTAAAAATATTTTAAATATGTCGGACCATGATGAACCGACAATATCAATGGCGTCTCAGGAGGTTAAAGTAATACAAATTCCGGTGAATTTGCCCATGCCACCGCAGCTGGCCATGACAGGTATTCTGGCAACGAATTGGGAAAGGTTTTATCGCGCGTGGAACAACTACGAAATAGCAGCACGTCTGCGAGATCCGAATAACCCTAGTACAAATAAAGAACTAAGAACAGCGACTCTGTTGACGTGCATTGGAGCTGATGCTCTTGATGTGTTTGACGGACTGGACTTCGCGAATGAAGACGAGAGAAAGGACATCGATGTTGTCGTAAGCATGTTGGAAAAGTATTGTATTGGAGAGACAAATGAGACGTACGAACGGTATTGTTTTAATAAAAGAGATCAAGAGTCACACGAAACGGTTGATGCTTACTTCGCAGCCCTTCGTACTTTAGCCAAGACGTGCAACTTTGGTAATTTAGAAGACAACTTGATAAGAGATCGTATTGTCATGAGTATTAAGGACAACGCCACACGAAAGAAATTATTGCAAGTCTCAAAGCTTACTCTTCAACAAAGCATAGATATAGTTCGGTCTTGTGAAAAGACGGCGAAGCAACTCGAGTCGATGAAAGTTGAAGGTAAGCAAGTGTTGCCTGTTGGAAAAGAACAGTACAAAGAGCAAAGAAACGAGTCGAGAAAAGAGATGAAGAAGTGTTAATCAACAAATCTCATCCCAGAGATAAGTTCACATGCCCAGCCTGGCGCAAAACATGCTCATTGTGTAAAAGAGAGAATCATTTCGCAGTCGTCTGTAATGCTCAACGAAGACCATTTAGCCAACGAAAGTCAGTATCGGGCGTCAACGATGATACAGACTCATCGGAGGGAGAATATATAGCTCTGGTGGAGACCAAAGAAGAGGTAGGTGCAGTTAACTCTGATCAATACACCTACAAACCAAGTGCCCCTTGATGATTTTTAACAAAAACCTAGAAAGTTTTCAACTTGACAGTGGAGCCACAGTAAATGTATTATCTAAAAGGACACTGGCAGGTTGTTTTCGAAAGCCTATTGAGAAGAAGCTGGTGAAAACAAACAGAACCCTTGTAATGTACAATGGGTCCGAAGTGAAGCCTATTGGAAAGACAAGGATTCAAGTTATTAATCCTAAGAATAACAAGAAATACAGTGTAGAGTTTATGGTAGTGGAAGAGAATTGCAAGTCCATACTCGGGGCTAAAGCTAGTCAACTCATGAACTTACTTGCAGTTAACAAAGAGAACATTTTTACTACCGAGTCAAATGTCAAAGATGTACCCAAGTTTATCACCAAACAGCATCTCATTGAGGAGTATCCAGCAGTGTTCCAGGGTCAAGGAACTTTACCGAGCACATTGCATCTGGAGATTGATGAATCCATCTCCCCAGTCCAGCTCCCAACACGAACGATTCCACTGGCTGTGAAAGATAAACTCAAAGCAGAGCTCAACCGACTAGTCGATGTGAACGTCATAGCTCCTGTAGATACACCGACGACCTGGATATCGGCTATTGTGGTTACAGTCAAGAAGAATGGTGACATCCGATTGTGTATTGACCCAAAGCCATTAAATAAGGCTCTCAAGCGTAACCATTACCCTTCACCCACCATTGACGATATCCTACCGGACTTGGCCCAGGTTCGCTGTTTCTCAGTCCTTGATGCCAAGAACGGGTTTTGGCATGTCCGTCTTGACGAGCCCAGTTCCTATGCAACAACTTCTGGCACTCCGTGGGGTCGGTACCGGTGGCTGCGCATGCCCTTTGGCATATCACCCGCACCCGAAGAGTTTCAACGTCGTGTGAATGACATCTTGCTGGGTCTCCCTGGAATCAAAGTCATTGCAGATGACATTCTTGTTTATGGAAGTGGTGCAACCGATGAAGAAGCTTATCTAGACCACGACAAGAACCTCAGGGGTTTGATGGAACGATGCAGAGAGAAGGGTCTAAAGCTGAACCCTGACAAGATCCAACTTCAACTCAAAGAGGTAAGCTACATGGGCCATCGTATTACATCGAATGGACTAAAGATTGACCCCGAGAAAACGAAGGGCATCCGAGACATGCCAGTCCCCACAGATAAGCTGGGAGTGCAGCGATTACTTGGCATGGTGAACTATGTCCAGAAGTTTGCCCCTAACATAGCTGAAATTACTACACCTTTACGTGATCTGATCAAGAAAGGAAATGAATTCATATGGGAGGAACATGTACACGGGAAAGCGTTGGATGAAATCCGGCAGATCCTCTCAGAACCACCAGTACTACGGTTCTTTGATCCCAATGTAATGCCAGTCCTGCAGTGTGATGCGTCCATGAATGGTCATGGAGCATGCCTTTTCCAAAACAATCAACCAGTGGCATATACATCAAGGTCTCTAACACCAACTGAAGTGCAGTACGCTCAGATCGAGAAAGAGATGCTGGCCATCGTGTTTGGGATGGAAAGATTCGAAAGTTATCTGTATGGTCGAAACGTAAAAGTGGAATCAGATCACAAACCACTAGAGTCTATTTTGAAGAAAAGCCTACTAAGTGCACCGAAACGCTTACAAAGTATGATGCTACGACTCCAGAAGTTTGAGCTCGAAGTTGTGTACAAGAAGGGGCCACTTATGTTTATGGCAGATACACTAAGTCGAGCAACTCTCCACCAGCCTAATGCCGAAGGACCAGGAGAGACAGAAGAAGTAATGATTATGCATGACACAAGATCAGCAACGGAAAGAGAAGTAGAGCAAATTGATATGTTGCAGAACCTAGCGGTAAGAGAAACTACTTTAGTCCAAATTAAACAGCACACGGAGGCAGACAGCCACCTGCAGGCGTTGGTTCGAATTGTGAAAGAAGGATAGCCAAGTACACAAGCTGAAGTTTCTCCGGAATTACGAGTTTATCACCCGTTTCGCGATGAGTTGACAGTACAGAATGGAGTTATTTTTAAAGGCGAGCGGTTGATTGTGCCAGAAGGATTGAGAAAAGAAATGAAAGAAAAATTTCACTACAACCATGGCGGGGTACAGGCTACACTTAGAAGAGCAAGGGAAGTATCCTATTGGCCAGCGATGAACAAGAACATTGAGGATGTCATCGCGAAGTGCAATGTTTGTGCCAAGTATCGAGCAACAAACCAAAAAGAACCTCTTATGAGTTCTCCAGTCCCAACACGTCCATGGAAGTCGATCGCAATAGATCTGTTTGAGCTTCGAAACAAAGACTACCTTGTTACAATGGATTACTACTCTAACTTTATAGAAGTAGACAGATTATACTCGAAGACAAGCACTGAATTTATCCAAAAATTAAAGGCACACATGGCATGTTGCGGTGTACCTGAGCGGGTAGTTAGTGATAACGGGCCACAGTACAGTTCCAGCGAGTTTCAGGACTTTGCTGCGCAATATGAATTTGAACATGTAACCTCGTCGCCTCGATATCCTCAATCAAACGGGAAAGCGGAAAATGCGGTGAAGACAGCAAAGCGAATTATGATGAAAGCGTTAGACGCGAAAGCAGATCCTTATCTGGCCATGCTCGAACACAGGAACACACCATCAGAAGGTATGAGTACCTCGACAGCACAACGATTATTTGGAAGGAGAACAAGATCCACAATTCCAACCTCGCGTAAATTGCTTGAGCCTACCTGTATGCATTCTACAAAACAGGAGCTCCAACAGGCAAAAACTAAACAAGCTTACTATTACAACAATGGGTCAAAGAAACTTCCAACATTCAAGGTCGGTGATGCAGTCCGTATGATGCCCGAGAAAGGAAAGAAAAGCTGGAGGAAAGGAAAGGTGAAAGCGATTGTTAGTCCGAGGTCGTATATTGTTGCAACTGATGATGGAGGAAACTATAGAAGAAATTGCAGGCATCGTCGGAAAACTGTGGAACGAGACGAGTTAGACGCAGACATAGAATTACCAATGGAAGAACATGATGTACCAGACCGACAGCAGCTGCCAGAATGCGAGGAACCGGTTGCTCATGAACCTGAAGAGCATGCAGCTCCCAATGGTACAAGGAGAACATCCAATAGACAAACACGTAGACCAGCATATCTCGAGGACTATGTGATTGAATCCTAATGCAAGTTTAATTAATTAAATACACGTTTATGTTGAACTCTGAAGGAGGGAGATGTTACGGGGTGTACTCAGGAGCCTGGGACATAATTGCACTTTAAAATGAACACGGACACAACGAACCACAATGTTTATGTTAGGACTTGATATTCGTAAAAGAACAGTATACGATCACATACGCCAGAGTAAGAATCGTACATGCAATTAGGGACAATAAACCAAGAGACTGCCACATCATTGATGACTATCAAATTATTAAAATCTTCATGCACTTATACTGTACTCCCTTTTCCCAAATTGATGTGATTGTGTAATGTTCTTAAGCATGCAAAGATGATTAAGATGTAATTTCATTTTATCCAGGTTCTTAGCTAGAGGGCCATGTTGGCCGTGTTATCACGGGCAAAAATGGGAAAACACGGCTAGATAAAATGAACGCGGCTTCATTATTTGTACAATGCCGGGGAGGTTAAAAAAATGAGGTGTTACTGCTTATAACGGACATAATTTCTTCCCATATTTATGTAAAATCTACTGTAGTTGTTGAAATTGGAAAAACTTATCCGTGATATTTTCATGTTTGGATGGATATGGTGTTACTGTAAAATGGTTTTAAATACCCCCAAGAGTTGCTGATTGAAATAACTTAATACTTTAATGTCAGTGCGCAATATGAGCGTATGCTCGCCTTGTATTTGGTTCCAAAGCATTGAACAACCACAGGCATTGTCTGTTGGCTAGGCATAACTAGAACCGTGAATTTGGCTATTCAAGGTACCGGTAATTGACATGTGCATACCTTTGTCATTTCGAAAAATTCCCAAGATCTAAAATCCTAGCTAAGATCTTGCTTTTATCCCCTTAGACTAACAAAGATTCGTCAAGTGAATCTAATGTAAGTATTTTTAGAGATTTAATAAGCTAGCTACAGAAAATTAAACCATCTTTCCATGAAGGTCTACTGTAGTAAGGGTCATCCCTTATAAACAAGTATTTAGTTTGTCTTGCCCTAATCTAGCCTCCTGCGCAGACGTTGTTAGTGGCCGAGGCCCCCATCTAACGTCTGCTCACATTCGCTATACATTTGACTTCCCGGCAATTAACCAGTCACAATCCCATCTCGTACCCAGATCAATGCCTGTGGGGGGTAGGATGGCATTGGCTCTGGGGAAATTGAATTTTTCCTGTGCTGTGATTGGTTTAACGTTTATCAATCGTGCATGCCGACAAAGAACCGGAACCCCTAAATTTAGGAGTTCCGGTTGTCAATTTCCCCAGAGCTAATGCCATCCTAGACCGCGCACAGGCATTGCTCTGGGTACGAGATTGGTCACAATCATGCACACGATAATAGGAACATCGACCTTATTTTCACTGACCTTCACACGCATGGGCTATTTATATCAACAAGTCTGTAGTATTTTTAAATTTGAAAGTTTTAATGCGTATCATGCACCTGTCAATGTTTTCCCCCTGAGGGGGGGGGGGGACCCACGGGAATTTTCACATTTTTAAAATTTTGTTGTCAAAATCCACACTGTTGGGCAAGGAATGGCTGTCAAAATTCCCCACTATATTCCTAAGATAACAAGGCACACATGTTTTCCAATGCGAACAAACAGTCTATACTGGTTTAAACTTGGTAAAAATTGAGACACTGTGTATAAAAGGCTATAAAATACCTTTTGCGATGAAACTTGATCGTGCTTCTCCGCCATACTTGTTACCCGGCCTTTCAATGTCAAAATCGCGCAAACTTTGAAGATGGCGGATGTCAAAATTTCCCGACTCTGGGAGTTGATGCATAGGTCAAATTCCCCTCACTAGGGCTTCATAGTGTGGTCAAAGTACCCTGGGATTTGGCCACTGGGAATGGGAAATGAAGTCCTCAAAAATGTGAATGGGATTGAGGTAATGCGAGTCGATTCCCAATTTTTCTACGTTTTAAGTATTTGAAAATACAATTTTGGTCCGTTTTTGGTGTCTTTGGTCATGATTTTTGTTGTTAACTATATTATTCACAGCACTACCTGCGAACAAGCATACTCTGGCGCCCGGAATTCTTTGTTTTCTGATTATGCGTGTCTCAGAATGCTGCAAATGCCATTTCCGGGATTCAAATTTAAAAATTTTCCGTGCCTTCGGCACAACTCCCACCCCAAAATATCATAAAGTGTGTTCCACATGCACACACGATGGTTTAGAAGTCTTAAAACTGTTTATTGTACTGATAAATAAAGGGGTTTTTATTGACTGGGATTTCAATAACTCGGACTGGGATTTCTAATAAAAATCCAACTGGGACTGGGATTTTGCCAAAATTTCAGGTGGGAAATGGGATTGGACCGCCCCTTCAGGACCCTCCTTTTTAATACAGAATATTCTCTTCTTCCATTCCAATGCCTTCGCTTCTTCATCGCTCTAAATTCCACTAAATAATGACAGAGCACTGACTCCTAGCTTGACGTGTAGTTTTTTTACTTGATTTCGCATTGCTTTTCGACGACATATCGTCTATATTTCTCTTTTGACACACTTTAAATAATTAATTGATTAAAATCATGTTATATAAAAAATAAAAAACTTTTTACAATGTTTACAATTTGTTTAAATATTTAAATCCAAATATTACACCGAATAGCTTAGGTAACTGCCTGATAAATAAGTAATTTCCTGCGCCAGTTGTGAGATTGATGGAAACATCCTTTTCGTTTACAATGGAATGAAAGGGCTTCTTCCGATACGCGCAGTATTAAAACTTTCAATTTTAAAAATACTACAGACTTGTTGATATAAATAGCCCATGCGTGTGAAGGTCAGTGAAGGTCGATGTTCCAATTATCGTGTACTTGATTGTGATCGGTTAATTGCCAGGAAGTCAAATGCAAGGCTGCAAATTACGATATCTAGATCTCGGGAGTAAAGGTCGAGAGTCGAGAGTAAAAGTCGAGAGTCGCGAGTAAATGTCGAGAGTCGAGAGTAAAAGTCGAGAGTCGAGAGTAAAAAGTCGAGAGTCGACAGCAAAAAGTCGAGACGACGAGAGTCAACAAAAATGTCATCAGAAACAACAAAGTCAAAATATTTTTGACACAATATATAGCCGTTCCGCAACAACGGCTGAACTACAAACTTTCGCGTAAATATAGCTACAATAACAGTCAATAATAAATACGTGAACAAAAAAGACTGCATTATACGAAACTAATCAGTATCATATATGTGATGCTTTCATCTTGCTAAATGTCATTTCATTAAATTGTGCTGCCTCTCAATGTAGACACATAAACGGAATTTTGACAGCCAGCTCCGGGCTTGCAACTGAATGGATGAACAGTCGCAGATAAAACATTGTCTATTCTCATGACAAAGTTCAATGTTTTTACTGAGAAACTTCAATGTTTGTGATATTAACAGGGCCGTGCCACCTAGGGAGGGGGTTTGGGGGGTGTATCACCCCCTCCCCCTCCCAAGAAAAGTAAAAAAGGGCCCCCAAATTGCGGAGAAGGAGCCCTGGAAAGCGGAACGTGGTAAATATTAAGGAATTTTCTGGAAAATTTGTCTAAAAAGGTCTTCAAAACTAAATTTACGCCCCTATAATGTAAACCTAGTGTTTGAAAACATTTTTGGAGCCTCCACCCTCCCCAGTATTTTCCGGGAAAAATTCTTTGGTTTCAGGAAAAATTTTTTTGAGGCGGGGCCCAAATGGAAGAGGGCACAAATTTTTTATTGGGCAACTTTTTTATGCGAACTTGGGCAAGCATTTGTTGTTCGTCTGGTTATGCGTCCTTAGTATAAAGACGGGAGCAAGACGCATTATGCGTCTAGACGAACTATGTTAGATTCTTCGTCTTAAGAGACGCACAACAGATGATAGTTCGTCTAGACGTATAATGCGGCTTGTGCCCGTCTTTATACTGAGGACGCATAACCAGACGAACAATAAATGTCGGATAGTTTATTCGCGTTGGCCGTGCAATGGTAAGAATATTTTCATTCGTGCAATGGTAAGAATATTTTCATTCGGTCAAAGATGGAATGTTCCATTCAACTCGGCTGTCGCCTCGTTGAATGGAACATTCCATCTTTCACCTCATGAAAATATTCTTACCATTGCACTCATAAACATTTATTATTTGTATATTGTTGCACCCCATTCAAGAAGAATAATATTGTTCAATGTTGTTAACTGTAAAAAATAGGTCAGCATACATTTTTGCAACCTGTTGTACAGGCAGTACAGCAGGCTCGGCGTTTTTGGCCGTGTAGAACCCACACTTCTCTATGACAGGTAACAACGCCCGGAGATGGAAATGGGAGAATTGTAGATTACATTATTAATAAAAGATAAACTGTCAGATAAAAATTCATTCTTCGAAAATTTTGTGGTTGTCATTTTACCGGGAACTTCTTTCTTATATTTATTCAGTTTTATAGGCAAATTACATGTGTTCGCAATGGTCTAGCAAACAACGAATTCGATTAAATTTGCCCATTTCAGCGTTTTACCCCCATTTCAGCGTTTTATCCCCATTTCAGCGTTTTATCCCCATTTCAGCGTTTTATCCCCATTTCAGCGTTTTATCCCCATTTCAGCGTTTTATCCCCATTTCAGCGTTTTATCCCCATTTCAGCGTTTTATCCCCATTTCAGCGTTTTATCCCCCATTTTAGCGTTTTATCCCCATTTCAGCGTTTTAGCCCCATTTCAGCGTTTTATCCCCATTTCAGTTTCCGCTTTCAGTTTCCGTTTCCGCGATTCAGTTCAGCGTTTTATCCCTACCCGTTTTTATACTAGAGACGCATTATGCGTCTGGACGCATAATCTGTCTTCCACATTATTCATCTAGTATTATTCGTCCCGTCTTTATACTAGACGAATAATGTAGAAGACGGATTATGCATCCAGACGCATAATGCGTCTCTAGTATAAAAACGGTCAATGTGTTATCTGCGACTGTTCATCCTTAGTTGCAAGCGACGGTAGTTACAAGCAAGGTTACGTACAAGTTGCCCGGAGCTGGCTGTCAAAATTTCGCTTATGTGTCTACATTGAAAGGCAGCAAATGAATTTGATGAACTGACATGTTAAAAAATTTAGTAAGACGAAAGCATCACATGTGATATTAGTTTCGTATCCAGTCTTTTTTGTTCACGTTTATATTATTGACTGTTGTAGCTATATTTATGCAAAAGTTTGTAGTTCAGTCGTTGTTACAGAACCGCTATATATTGTGTTAAAAATATTTTGACTTTGTTGTTTCTGATGACATTTTTGTTGACTCTCGACTTTTGCTGTCGACTTTCGACTTTTGCTGTCGACTCTCGACTTTTGCTGTCGACTCTCGACTTTTTGCTTCCGACTCTCGACTTTTTGCTGTCGACTCTCGACTTTTTACTCTCGACTCTCGACTTATACTCTCGACTCTCGACATTTACTCTCGACTTTTACTCTCGACTCTCGACCTTTACTCTCGACTCTCGACCCTCGACTTTTAGATACACTATAAAATTACTGTCGGATATCCAACTAAATTTGGCAAATGTCCAAGCAACTTTTGCTCGGGATCAGATAAAAAAATTGTCACGTACATTTTTTTGTTGTGACAAAATCCGATTGCAAATTCACTCAATTTGCATTTTGCAATAAAACTTACGAGGCGTTCTAGCATTTACTTTACAGTTTACTTAACGTTGCGCCGGAATGGCATACATACTTGTCTTGTGACTTACAGTATATATGTCTTGTGACTTATATATATCTATATGTCCGACCAAATTTAGTTATGCTGCTTTTTGTCCGACAAAATTCAAGTTATGTCCGACCAAATTAAAATTAAAAATGATCTGACAAATGTCCTGTGAAGTCAAATATTTATTTGCAGCCCTGCTGAAATGTATAGCGAATGTGAGCAGACGTTACTGTAGGTGGGGCCTCGGCCACTAACAACGTCTGCGCAGGTGGTTAGCTCTAATCAAGCAGGGCTAGTATTGCCAAGAGACTGCTACACTAGCTGATGTATATAAAATTACTAAAATTTTCAAGCAACGTGCTCCTCTTGCGCAGTTTAATGTGACTGTGTAAACGTATTTTAAAAGGATGTACTGTGATTGCCTGCCCCCCCCCCCCTAGACTAACAAATATTCGTCAGGTGAACCTAATGAAAGTATTTTTTTATAGAAAATTAAGCTTTTAATGTCAGATAGCTCCACTTGAAAAACACACGTACAGACTCAGGGCCGTAGCTAGCATGTGTAGTTTGGGGGGGGGGGGAGAAGTGAAGACCAAAAATTTCCGAATGACGAAAAAAGATTCCGAATATATCATGGCATACGAAGCCACGAAGGTGTATGCTATCCGGGAAATGAAGACGCAATTTACAAACAAAAACACACATATTTTACGCAGACATATTACAGAAGTAGGCAGTGCTGTGGGAAGCCTTTTTATTGGAGGTGGGGCTGAAAACGAAGGTCCGAGGAAATTTTTAAATTTAGAGTCTCTGAAATGCCATTTCCTGGATTTTGGAGAAGATTTGACAGAATTCTGATGGTCAGAAAACAGCGTTTTAGTATGTCGTAATTTACAATTTGCTTACAATTTAGTAGCGAAGGCCTATTTCATTAACTATATATTGGAAAATTTGCAGGAAAGTATGAGTAATATGATTTTTTGCAGTTTGTCATGGATAATGTAGCCGCTTAAAATTAATCAACTGTCAATATTTTAAAGGTATATTATTTGATAAAGGTCTGCATGATTTTGAAAAAAGAATAATTTTTATCAAATTATTGAGAGGCTGCAACCCCCCCACCCCCCTACTCCCCAGTCGCTACGGCCTTGAGAAGAAAAAAAGAACCCGAAAATATTTACCGATTTACCACTTGTTAAATGTTATCCATGTAAATGCCATGATTTCGTAAATCATTTTAAACTACTGACAATACAACTATATTTTATTTTCTCTGTTTAACAACTAAACTGTTGTTATACTATTATTGCCGTAATTTTCCGAATGGTCAACCCGATTTTCCGAATATGTTAATTCTAAAAAAGTTGGGGGGGGGGTTAATCCCCCCCCCCCAATACCCCCTCGCTACGGCCTTGCCTACAGTACATTACACTTGCTCACTTACGAAGAATGGAGAATGTTGCAATTTCGTAAAATTAAGAAAATGCTTTGCTAATTGCCAATTATATTTTCTTGTTCTAAAGGGTGAAGAGCTGACAGAGTACGAGAAATATCGCGACCAAAATGTTAAACGAAATCAATTATATATGATAAATGCTGGGCTGGTAAGTCAGATACTTCATGTATAATGTACTGAACAACGCAAGCAATTTACTGGTGTGTACCATAGCTGACACCGAACTTTAGTGCTGTGCAAACTCCGGTTTTTCAACTCGGGCTCCGGCTGCATTGGTTCACAACACAGTCACAGGCAATATAGTCTGGGATTATGGCGGATATTATTCGGCTCAATTTTGTCCCCAAGGTAAGAT
>CACRXK020006760.1:0-24447 GCA_902702795.2 Paramuricea clavata | reverse complement strand
CCTCAATCCATCGACCTCATATTAAAACTCGAACGAATCCAGCGAAGAGCCTCAAGATATATTTTAAACCTACCATTCAGCAGCTGTGAAGATTATAGTTCAAGGCTACAGTCACTGAATCTCTTGCCTATATGCTACTGGCAAGAATATTTAGACCTTGTATTTTTTTACAAATCAACCCACGGCCTGGTGAACTTGAATCAATCTGTTTTACCTCATCTCCGTAGTACCAGGTGCACGCGATCAACGAACACTGATATCGTAAAATATGATGTTCCCAAATGTAAAACTACTACATATCAACACTCGTATACCATCAGAGTCACTCGCATATGGAACCTTCTAGCTAAAGATATAAGAACAAGCACCTCTAGCGATAGTGTGAGCGTTTTTAAATCATTTGTATTAACTTACTATTTTACTGCTTTAAAGAATACTTTTAATATAGACGATCCTAGAACTTTTAAAACTATTTGTTGCAAATGCAACACAGCTCGTAGTCTCCGAAGGGAGGTTGTCTGCTGTTTTTAACTAGATATTTTTATACTCATACTTAATTAATCTTATAATAATGTATATATACCATATAGTTATAGTGATATCTATGTAATATTATTGGGACCGCTGTAATTGGCCTCAAGCTGTTGCGGTTGCCCTACCATATTTGGTAAAGCTTTTAAATAAATAAATAAATAAATAAATAACTGCTAAGTTTCCAGCACTTGAACTTTTTGGTTTAAGTCTGAGTGTTTCTGCTAGCATAGCATCGTTCACTACCGGGTTGATATTGGTGGCACTTCTTACATCATCATTCAGATGATTGTTTATTTGCATCGCCGGCATCGGGATAAGTTGTGGCAGTGGTGGCGGTGGACTTCGTCTCATAGCAATTTCATCGACAGTGCCAGTGGGGTTCTCAACAGCATCAGGTTGGGTGCGAATTTCAAGTAGCGATAAAATGACAACTTGATTTTCAAGAATTTGATCGAGTTTCTTCATAATTTTGGCTTTTGTCTTTTTGTATGATCTGGGGCTGTGTTGACTCGGTATGAACAGATGCTGGAATTTGGAATGACGGGTTTGGCTGTCTTATCAGGCGTTTCTATCAATGTAGAGCAAGTAACCTTTTCTGTTGGGCTATGAGGGATACCAGAAACTATGGATTGGTTGTTGTCCATGAAGTCAAACTCCTCCCGCGGTAGGCTACTTGTTGATTCGTCTTCATCCGTATTGATGACCGTAACTGGTTGGATTCGTTCGTCATCGCTGTCTGGTTCTGAACAATATTCGGATGATTTGATGGAAAGCTCCGAATCTGTATCAGCCACCTCGCCAGTTTCCATTACCGGTTTTAACCAGAACTGCAGGATTCTATTAACGTATAAGTTACAAAAAAGAGGTCAAAGACAAAGTTTAAGGCCAGGTTCAAACGTCGAATTTTGCATGTGCCGAATACAATTCAGCATATTCAATCAAATTCACAGTAAGTCAGCATAGGGCCATTTTACACTATACCAGCGAAATAAGCTGTGGCTCGTCTTATTTAAAGCACTAAAAATATATGTATTATAGGACATAGGATTATTACCCAAAACATGTGACAAGGCAATGACTTTTCAATAACACTACATGCTGTCTCTTTTGTTACCTCGTTCCAGACTTTTTTCGCGAGCCCTACCCAAGCAGAATTGAATTCGACACATACGAAATGTGACCTTTGAAACGGCCCAAATTTTACTGATAAAGACGTGATTAGGTTGTATAACGTTGAATTTTGTTTTGGTGATATCTAATGTGTCTTGCTGACTATAAACTTTTATAGTATATATTATTGCACGTATATACTGCTTATAATATATATACTGTTTATAACATACATAATATGTCATACTGTGTGTATATATACCTTTTGTTTGTGTTTCGGCTTCTCTGCTTTCTTTGCCTTTTTCATTTTTGGTAACATGTTTTCTTTGTTAACGTCGTCCATGGATATACTTTTCTTTCTCTTGTTTGGCTTTGCCCGTTGCCTTTTTTCTGCAGCATTCGACAACTTCAGTCTTTTTGCCTCTGGTGGGATGGATTTGGCGTTTTCATCGTCTGACTTGTCCATTTCTATCAGGAGTTCATGGGGCAACTCTTCCTTCGTCAACCTTAAGAATTTCTCCTCGGCTTGATTCACGGAAGAATAATCATCTATAGTATAAATAAAATTAGAAATATATATTATATAAATTGTCAATGTTATGCACTAGTCAATTGAAACCCCGACCACCGGGGTATGCAGGGTTTTTAATAATTCACGAGTGTTAAAATCCCGGCAGTGTTGCTCAATTGTTTATAAATTACCTGGATGGCCAAGTTGAAATTCTTTCTAATTTTACCAAGCTATAAAGTATTGCATTCATGAATCTTCATTTCTGTTAATATACTTACCGGAAAGATGTAAGATGTACACCAGATATCTCTCACGTTTGACCAGGACAAAAACTTTCAATTTTTCCTTCATTTCTCCGCCACCTTCGACCATGACAACATCTTTTGTCGCGATTCGCGAGACAGAATCATCTACAGGAAAATATACCACTGCATACTTTAAATGTTTAGTCAGTCGGGGAAGCATTTTGATACTGTGACTTTGGTTTTCTTGTAAGTAACTTGACGGTGACAGAGCAGAGTGCCAGAGGATTGTTTTCGCAACTGCTGGGTTGTACAGAATGATACTGAATGAAAATTTCCAACCTTATATATACTCTTCTTAGAGTCGATAACTCATCGGTTGTTTGTGAAAAAACAGAACACTGAGTCTGAAATGTTTTGTGTTGTAGGTATTGTTCATTGACAAAACATGCGGATATGAACAGGGCGTTTTGTCTTGATCCGTTATTGTTTCTGTCTTTGTGTCTTATGTCGGAATTCTACTATAGAATATTTGAAATATTTTGACCTACGCTAGAATAATAACAAAACTTGAATCTACGATAGCTTTACTAAACATAACTTAATAATGGCATATGCAGTGAATGGCGTCGCTCGCAACCAGAACTGCAGAAATGCATTGTTATCTAAACATTTTCGCCATATTAAACAGTTTTATTAAAAGTTTGAATATTTTAGTCAAATATTTAACTCACCTAGCTGATAGTTCCATCAGAAAAATGAGAATGCCTCTTTATGCCAAATTATCGGAAGAATGTCTATTACTTTGGTAAACCAAACTGCAAAGTGAACTGTAAATTTTCCCGCCAAATTTTCCCACTAAATATATCTAGCTCGTGATAATTAATGGATTGAATAAATTGTTTGCAATGCTTCTATACTATATGACATGTATTTGGTATTTTTATTGCATGCATGCTTATAGTTTCATAGTTCTGTGCGTTGTTTGTGAAAAGCAGAACACTGAAATGTTGTTTTGTGAATTGTGTTGTAGGTATTGACAATCGTCTATTACTAGTATTAGTAATGACAAAACATGTGCATATCGATTTTTGTTAATTTGCTATTTTGAGCCTTTTGTCATTGTCATTGATTCTATTTTGAGACAATCGCATTTCGTGACATGATTAATTTAAAAACATTACTAACATTTTTACTAACATTTTTAACTATATTTTGCATATATTCAATGCCTGCAATGACTAAAAATCGACAAATCACATCCAAATTTGTTTTCAATTTTATTACTGAAAAACTGGATTTCCGGGGATTGGCTTTTATTTTGGATTTTACACTCCTTTTAATACAGTGGCCCACAAGTGCAATGCACAAAACAAAATCCCAGTACACAAAACAAAATTCCACTACACAAACAAAATTCACGATACACAAAACTCAATTCCACAACGCAAAACTCAATTTCACTACACAAAACAAAATTCCACTACACGAAACAAAATTCCACTACACAAAACTCGATTCCACTACACAAAACTCAATTCACGATACACAAAACAAAATTCCACTACACAAAACTCAATTCACGACACACAAAACTCAATTCCACTACACAAAACTCTATTCCACTACAGAAAACTCAATTCACGATGCACAACTTTCACGGGAAAGCGCGGGAAAGTGGCATGACCAGCCAATCTGACCGCCACTGATGTTTTTATTTTACTCCGCCATCTTACTGTTATCACAATGCAAAGAAAGATTAAATTTAAAGCCATGGAAAGTCGATTTAACAAATAAGAATGTTGAAAAAAGCTTTGAATTAACGGCAAATAATGAACTTCAAGTGCCAAAATTGCGGATCAGATGTATCTGATACTTTTCAATTCTGTCCAAACTGTGGAAATATGTTGACCGAGATGGATATTATCGCACATTACTTTATGAGAGGTTTCGAGTACTCGGCTATCTTGTCATTTTTAAGGAAGTTCCATAATATTGAAATGTCTCTACGAACATTGAAAAGCAGGTTGCAAAGCATGGGTTTAAAAAGGCGAAATGTTGATGCTGACGAGGAAGAAGTTACCGCGGCAATACGAGAGGAACTGAATGGCCCAGGTTGCTTACGTGGTTATCGATTCGCTTCGTTTGAAATATGACATTCAAGCACCGAGAAGCATGGTGCAGCGCATCCTTCGGGCGCTGGATCCAGAGGGATCAGATGACCGGCGCTCACATCGCTTAAAACGCCATTACATCAATCCCGGTCCGAACTTTGCGTGGCACGTTGACGGATACAAGCTCAAGCCTTACGGCTTTCCAGTTCATGGCTGTATTGATGGCTTCAGCCGACGAATTTTATGGTTAAAGGTTTGCAGAACGAATAATGATCCTGCTGTGACTGCAGGCTTCTATTTGGAATGTGTGCGCTCTGTTACTGGTTGTCCGATTTTGCTTAGAACAGACTGTGGTACCGAGAATGGTACTATGGCCACCATGCAGTGTTACTTCCGTTCCGGAGCTCATGATCAATTTGCTGGTATAAATGCCCACAACTATGGCTCCTCCCATTCAAATCAAAGAATAGAAAATTGGTGGTCTTTTCTACGTCGCAACAGATCATCATGGTGGATAAATTTTTTCAAAGACCAGGTCGAAATTGGTAATATTGACACATCGAATGAATTACAAATGGAATGTCTGTGGTATTGTTTTTCTGATCTACTCCAACATGATTTTGACGAAGTGAAGGACCACTGGAATAGTCACTATGTGAGAAGATCGAGATTTGACACCGTAGCATGCCGCCCCGATGAGCTATATCATCTTCCTGTCAATCATGGCGGTAGTGAATTCTTACAAAATGTTTCGATTGAGCAGATAAATGACATGCAGGAATTTTGCGAGGAGCCAGAAAGCAACATGTATCAGGAATACTTTGAATATGCAAGATCGCAAACGGACTTCATTAAACCATCAAATTGGGAAAAAGCATTGCAGCTTTACACACATCTAGTCACTGTGGCAAACAATGGAGTTGATGTTTGATTATTGCTATGGTACATAGTTCAGTTTTGCCTTTTCTCTATCTGGCTAGTGAGGGAGCAGGATTTGTTTATTATTTGTATGCATTCAACTTCAAGGTGCGTTAATGAAAAGGGTTCAAATCGAAATACTGAACTTTCATTCTAAAACTTGTTGTTATACTATTATTAATAATTTATTCTATATACACCAAAGTCATCAAACATTAACCAAAACTTAAAATAGACAAACCAATGAAATTATTACATCTGAAACTCATCAGTGTGGAGCATTGTTCGTCATCTCTCCTCCCTCTGCTATTGGTCAATGGCCTCCGGCCATTAACTGGTTAAAACGGGACAACAAAAAGCATTCTTTATGTCAACATCAGGCGGTGTGCGCACTGCGACCGCAATGCATCATGAGTAAAATAAAAAATTCACTCATTTGCGTTCTGACGTTCGAGGTGAAAACACTGTGCACGGCCGAGCGATGGGTATATTAAAAGTGTCTTTTGCCCTTCTTGAAAGAATCAACAGTGGCAGTACATGTCAAAGAACTTCTGGAAAAGATTGTGCAGTCGATGCATCCTGCTGGCTGCACAAAGCGTTGGCTGTGAGTTTCAAAGATTTGGCGATGATCGCAAGTATGTTTTTATTTATATGTTTACTTATCAATTTGTGCAGTGTTTCAATCGCTAAACTTATGTATATTCTATTTACTTTATTGTTCTTATGACTGTATTGTTATTATAATTATTATGCAAACTTTTCAGGGTTGTGGACATACGGTAAAAGTATGCATAGACACGGAAATTTTTCTGCAACATTATATTGTTTAATTTAATGCAATATACAATTCATACAAGCCAGTTATATGCTCAGTACAGTATCTGTAAAATTCCATGTAATTTTAGTTATGCTTAGAATTTGCCCATCATTTTAGCACTTCTAATGCCATCATAGGTCACAATTTCTATAGTTTGACTACACAATCTTACCTAAAAACTATGGGATGAAAATCATATATGCCATGCCAATTCAATTTTTGGTATCACAAATATTGTAAATATAATGCAACATTGAAAAGAGATGAGGTGCTGTTTATATGATCTCGGGTTGGGAGAGGCAAAATTATATTCATTATATAACATTTAAACGCAAGTGTTTATATGGAAAGTTTTCGTCTCGGCTGGTAGGGTCACCCTGGCAGTAGGGACACCCTGTTTACAAAACAGGGTTACCCTTGTAGGAGGGACAACTTTTGTCCATGTAAATAGTTTGTCTCGGCCTCCAGGGATAACTTTTCATTCCCAGGCCTTCAAACAAATAACTGCATGTTTCAGGAGTCACAATCTCATACTTAGAGCCATTCTCGTAGGAAGAGATACAGTGCCAGGGCTATAAATTTTTTTCATATAAACATGCAGTGAAGTTGTCTCGTGTGGATTGGGTGTCTCTAGTATCCAAGGTCATATAAATAGCATCTAAGTAATAAAAGGTCATTGCAATGGCAATTTGCAGCTGGCAGGAAAACGCTTTGCATAACAATATATGGAGAGTAAGAAAAATGATGTGGTTTAAATTGAACCACATACTAGTTTTCACATCTAGTTTTCAAGAACTTTGTATGCCTTCCACTCACTAGAATTTACCCAAAATTAAAAAAAAATCCAAATCCTCACACCTTGCCCATACCCCTCCCCAGAATTTACATTTTATTGGTGCACAGGAATGTCACAACAATTTATAATCCATGCCAATACATTGCTAATCTGACATTTGATCAATTTATTTTGCAAAATTCAAATTCCCATTTTTCAACGACACCCTTTTTATGTACAAATGCATAAAAAATTATAGAGTAAATTGGAAAGTAGTTGTGTGCAGTAAATAACAATTTGTTATTATCCACCTTTCAGCTTTGCTGTGAAAAAGATAGTACATAATGGCACCATATGAAGCAGATCCAGAAATTGCATTTATTGTGAATAATGGATATGCTGGTTTTGCCAGCCTTGTCCCCAAGCACTTTGATTTGAGGCTGTGGTTTTGCAGTGTGTTAAGATTAGGACCTGCTTGTATAGAGCATTTGCACTCATTCCCCAGGGACCAACTCAACAAAAGCCACGGCGGCCATGTTGGTGTTCCAGACAAGAGTCTAATTAAAATTATTTTGAATTGGAACACCAACATGGCGGCTGTGACGTCATGTGCAAATGCTCTATATCAGTGTGATGTTAATGCTAATACATGGATTCTAGCATGTTGTTGTATAATAATTGTTGTATAAAATGGGATGTTTTTGTTTGCATTTCGATGATAGTGGTCATGTATGCAGGTATAGACTTAGTAAAACATTGTTCAATGAAGTGTTATAAAATATATGAATAACAAATTTGTTGTGATTGTATATGCTTTATAAACAGCACAAGTGTAGTGGGTTTACAGTGTTTTAACAGTTTTTCTACATAACTCACAGCAGCATTCATAGAACTTCCATCCACACCAGCCCAGTTTGTGTTTATAGGGAGAAAGTTTTATCAGATTGGGAACCAGGTCAGCCTGGCAGTTCAAATACATATGCAAAGTAGTTCATACCATAACATAATTAATACACTGTGTGAAACTGTTGACATGGGTGTCCTGCTTCTAAATATCGGCTGGCCTGGGTGGGGTAAAATTTACACAGAACTATTATTTTCAACATTGACTTGGTGAATGCCCAGGTATAATGCTGTACACTATTTGTGCGAGACACTATCTGTATTATTACATCCGTAGGTAAGGCATTTTGCAGCAATGTGGACTACAGTATACATGTCATATATTTCAGGTGCTATTTAAGCTACAAACAAATGGTATGGGTAACTTGGTGGAAATGGCAAAAATTTTAACACATCTAAAATTAACCAAGGAAAAGTTTACTGATATGTGTATTGCAGCTGGTTGTGACTACATAGAAAATATCCGAGGTATTGGCATAAATAAGGCTAAGAAAATTGCTTGTGAGAACAAAAATTATTTAAACGTGTTCCAGTCATTGCCATTTGCTCCAACTGACTACAAGAAACGGTTCCAACAAGCACAAATGGTTTTTCACCACCAGACAGTCATTGATCCTGTCAAATATGAAACAGTCCCATTAAGTCTGTTCTTCGGTTGTCCAACAGTCTGCCATTGTGTATTGTGTATTGTGTCTTGCTCATTTTGACACAATTATTTTTTCCATTTGAAATTTTTTTTTGCTTCTCTTTTGCGTTTATTATTTCGTTGCCGCTTTGTTTTTTGTTTGCCTGGCGTATGGGACTCTGGGATGCACGAACGCTTCCCCAAAATAGCGGGAGAACATGAACTCTGGACAAGAAGACCTGAAATTAGCAAAGGAAATATCATGAGATAAAAGACCAAAAAATATACAATATTGAGGGGCGCCAAGGGGCGCTATTAAATATGGTCACAAATAATGGTCATAGATTATGCCAATTGCAATTTTAAATGTGATGTGTGAACGGTTAAGCTGTGACATGTAAAAGTAAATGGACCAGTGTATTTGGCAAAAATACACGAGTTTACAATCAAATGATATTTTTTATCGAATTCCAAAAATTATCGATTTGAAAAGTAACACGGCACAACAATATTACATGTAACTTCCTTTTTAATAAAAAACAAAAAGTTTAAACTTTAAAACGTGGCAGAAAATAGAGCGCCAACATACCTTTAATCGTGCTAGAAATCCGCCATCTTTAAGAAAATATCCAAAATAATGCATTGCGGTCGCAGTGCGCACACCGCCTGTGTCAACATGGTACGACATGACCTTTATTTTAAGAGAAATCTTTAACAAATATGAACAACTAAACATATTACAAATTATGTAAAGTAATTAGATAAAGTGGCATGGCATATTTCCAGAAAGAATGGGGCTAAGCTTCAATCTCGTACCCAGGGATTACCCGCCTGATTTTATAGGGCGGGCAGGCCCTGGCTAAGAGGTTGACTAAGCTTATGGGGGTTTTTCACAAGCAAGTTAGTGTTCTTACCACCAAACCTTTCCTGTTCACTTGCATGTTACCATTATAACAAAAATGAGGCTTAGTGGTCAAAACATCTGTTGAAACCTCAACAAGAACTCAATTTTATTTGAAAGTGTCATTAACTCAAACTTTTGTTTCTCATTGTGTTCATCTGAGATTCTCATTGTACCCAGTAGCACGACAATGATTAGAACTGCTACAAAAAAAACTGAGACCTACAATACATAAAAATATAAATATCAGGCTTTTTTGTCTCTTGATTTGTATTGGCACCACACCACCCATGTTCACTGCAGTACAATATTGTACAGCTACCAAGTTCCAAGGTATTATTATAATAATACTGTATGATAACTAATACATAACTACTCTATACAATATCAATGTCTGGAAACTGTAACTATTCAAGTTTGTATGTTTGCTATGTAACTATTCAAGTTTGTAAGTTTGCAATTTCAAATGTTGATACTCTGCTAGGTTATGGCTCACCAAACCCACGGGTGTTAAGAAATGCAAACGAAAGGGCCTCTTTGAACTTATCATATGAGCTGTGGGTGACAGGTAAATAAAGAATGCAAGCACATGTGTTAGCCTTTGGGAATTTGGACATTTCACCATTTTTTTCAGCATGATGTAGAAACTCTAAAGACAGTTTTATACCAAATGGTGGTATAATTTTACATCCACTAGCAAAAAACAGAATATCATTGAATGTGACCTCCGTTTCTGCCCTCTCTTCAACATCCAACAAATAATCATTCCAATGTGATATGACCAGTGATTCAGAGCAATGCTGATTAGAGCCAACCTCACTAAAATTAGTTTCAAACAGATGCGAAATGATTTCAGCATTAAGTTGCTGAGGCGAGTAGCAAAAAACTGGGCGGAATGATTCAGGATTCTTTAAGATAGAATCATAAATTCCTAACACAGACAGCCCTTGTACAAATTGCTCTTGTGAAAAATGTGACCTGCCAAGTAAGAACCATTTAACAGTTTGCTGAACTAGTGTTGGGATTTCATCCAAAGATGACACAAATTTGAAAGTTCCTGCAAGATCTAAGAGTGTATTTAGAGGAGGCTTGTCTATCATTGTATTTGCCTCATCAGTACTCTTGGCATTAAATATTTTTTCTAAAGAACATCTTAATTCAACATCATATATACATCACTCACATTGACAAGAACATTATTAGGGCCTTCCACAATGCACTGATAAAGACTTGGTGAGAGACACCCAAAACCAGGACCTCCATGAACAAGAGACATTGCTACTATTTCTCCAGCATGGAAATAGTCATTGTTACCTTGAGAGGTAGCATTACATGAAAAGTACTTAGAACTATCACTGCCACAAAAAAGCTGTGAATGCATTAACCAATCTAGAACCAAGGTAAAAAATTCCCTTTTGGGTCCCCCCAAATCTATGGCCCCTTCTGATGTACCAACATCATCGCAAAACTTGACAGAAACCTTATTATGGGGTGAAAAGGATTTTCTTGTTAGAGCTCTTACTGTCCCCTCCCATACATGGCTGCGACTAATGTTGAATTTTGATATTGAATCTAAATTAATAACACTGGATAGTTTTTTAAGTATATCAGGTAGTGACACTGTGGAATGCTGATTAATAACACTGGATAGTTTTTTAAGTATATCAGGTAGTGACACTGTGGAATGCTGGGAATTGGAAGACTGATTGTCATTTGGGCCTACTTCCATTTCCACATCACTCATGCTTTCATAACCAGCAAGATCTACCTCATCACACAACCATGATGCATACAACCAATCAAAATCTCCAGTTGGGTTCATTGTTGATGTGCTTGGTCCTTCTCCATGATTCATTGGTGACATTTCTTGGACAGATGTAACTGTGTTGGACGAGTCTCTGTCAACACTTGTGCTCACGTGACTAACTTCACTCCTTAATTAAAACAATGATAATAATGATAATAATGAAAGAAATGTGCTTCTTTCAGCAACACAGGATACAGTGTACAATAGCTTTAGTCAGAATTTAATTAAATATCCTACCCAAAGCCAAAACATAAAATTTTGTGCATAAAAATACAAATGATAATATATTGAATGTTGTGTGCCTGTGTAGGTAAGTGTAAGAATAATACAATTTGCAGACTTGTTTATTGACCATTAATATCATACATGACACTTACTGAGAAAATGGAGGCTGCTGACCCCAAAACCCCTGTATGCTTACATGACAACTTGACAACCATTCAAGGTTTTCCATTGACAGATGGAATATTACAAGACTTACAAGAAGGTTTGGACTTTGTAGGGACTATGTCTATGAATTCTATATTTGGAAAATAAGGAATAACTTACTTGTTGTTTCCCATTTCTTCTCTACTTTCCATATCGATTGACTCATTTGACTGTGATTCCTTGCCATCACTACATGACGTACCAATACGATCGAATGTATCTTCCTCAACACTCTCATTGTTTTCATCTGAATTTTCTGTGCAGAGATATAAAACTATTCTGGAATAATTCTTTCCAAGATCCTCCTTATAGGTACTAAGGCAAAAAGGTGTATCAGGTTGCCCTGGTAAACTTGACGCACTCTGTCCATCTGGGTACACAATATCCCAGTCCAGCTTCTCATTGAACGACTGATCATATGCCTTTCTTTTTGTCAATGCTGCTATCAAAAGTTGAGCGTAATTTGCGTCTTTGTTTATTTTCAGCGGCAATGATTTTCCCCTCATTGGCGTATAGGCAGTTGAGGAATCTGCACAATAACGGTCATACTTCATAACCCCGATATTGATTATCACATCTTTGTCTTTTTGGGCAGTATTTTTTGTTTTTCCACGAAAGAATGTTGCACGTTGCTGACTTTTTTTGGCTTTGAACTTTTCGAATGCATCGCAAGCACGTCGGGGTTTGGATGCGTTGGTATCCATGTCGGTCAATGTTTTTCCACATTTTGGACAAAATTGGAAACCCTCTGAGACTTCTGAGTCACAATTCTTGCACTTAATCTTCATAATTTGTCGTTTTATTTCCAAATATTACGTTTACTTTATATTATTAAAGGTTTGTTTATGAGTGACAGCACAAAATGGCGGAATATTAAGAAAACGTGGTCATGCGAATTCCCGCGAGTTCCCACGTAGTCTCGCGAGCGTCGTATTATATTAGTTTTGTGTTTTGTGAATTGAGTTTTGTGTAGTGGAATTGAGTTGTGTATCGTGAATTTTGTTTTGTGTAGTGGAATTTTGTTTCGTGTAGTGGAATTTTGTTTTGTGTAGCGAAATTGAGTTTTGTGTTGTGGAATTGAGTTTTGTGTATCGTGAATTTTGTTTTGTGTAGTGGAATTTTGTTTTGTGTAGTGGAATTGAGTTGTGTGTATTGCACTTGTGGGCCACTGTATTTTAACCAAGATTTGCCAAAGAATACAAGATGGGCCAAGATGCAGATTTGACCCAACTGTATGCAGCCCTAAAAATTGACAGCAAAAATGTAAACTGAACTCAAATTAGTAAAAACAAAGATAAAAATAAAGGTAGATGTTTTTAATTTTTTTCATCTATATATTACTAATTAAAATAATGTATTTTCGGAATATTATAAGACCCGTATAAGAATATTGCAATATTTACATTAATCGTTACAATTACTGTGTATTTAATATAAGACTATATAAGAGGTTCACATTTAACAACCTGATGCACGTCCTTCACGTTCGACTACAATTGGCAAAACTTTTTTTACATGATTAATGTATCTTTTGCATTTTTCAACAGTCATTACTTCAGCCCAAAATTGGGTAATGCCGTCAACTAAAGCATCCTTCGTTCTTGGTTTGACAATTGTTCTCAGATGATGCTTAAGTTCATGCCACACAAGTTCGATGGGGTTGAGGTCTGGACTCTCTGGCGGTGTTTTCCACCAATTTACCGCTTCTTCCTCAAAGAAGGATTTCGCTAGGTTGCTCGTATGCTTCGGATTGTTGTCTTGTTGAAAACGATGGCCATTGATGAAAACGATGGCCGTTGAAAACGATGCGTTGAGATGAATGGAAGCAATGAGTAGTATAGGGAATGAGGGTTCTAGACCACTTTTTCGGCCCGCGATCTCACCCAACTTCCGGTTAGCGGTTTCCATATTTTCCCCCAGAAACGCGGGCTCATATTTTTCTAGACCATTTTTTCTGGTCTTTTTTACCTCATTTTTTTTCTATTATTTTCAGTCGACTTCCATCCAATCTCCAATTCTCTATTTCTCCTAGTATCCAATTAGGGTAATCTTATTGCTTCCAGGGGTTATAACCGTAGCGATACCCAATGATCTAAATTTCTCTTGCAGCACCACTTTTAGATATTCCTTTTCATCTTTCAGTAGTATGTCATAGTTTTTCCTTAGATGATTCTCATCAGTTACAACTACCCTCAACAGTGTCCGTTTCTTAAACTTGTATCTCTTCCGTGGAATCACAACTTTGTATTCTGGTCTGGGAATATGTTTTTCTTCCCGTGGTCCTAAGTCTTCCCAAGGAGGGCCTTCGTAAAGTTCTACTGCTTCCTCGAGTCTACAGTATTCACTCTGAGTTTCAACCCTTTCTGGTACCCAGCTTGGTTCCACTTTTTCTTCAATCACCACCTCAGCCTTTAGATCTCCTATTGAGTGGTGCCCGTACGCGTAACTTGTAACACCATCTTCAAGTAGGTATCTCTTGTCATCGAAACAGCTGAGTGTGATTTTCTTTAGCTGGTAAGTTCCAATTTTATGTTTGATGCTTCTGATTGTGTTCATCTTATGTCTCATTCTACCTTTAGTCTTAATTACGTTCTTGAAGTTTTCGTGAGTGAGTTTATTCCTGATCACATACTTCTTCACACCTTTAGCTGTCATTCCACCTCCACCACTCTCCTTCACATAAGAGTACATCTTTGACCTTAACCCTACGAATTCAATCACTGGTACTCCTTCAGCTTCATCCTTAAACTTTCCAATTACCTTCTTATTATGAGCTGAGTAATACGGGGAATCTTTTGGATAATCTGAGTTGTCCCAACAATCTTTCTCTTCACCGATCCTCTTGAAGTCCTCGTACACGTCATCAGTCTTGATCTCGTACATGAGACTGTCAGTGTCCGTGAAGAGGAGCTTTGACTTGTCACCATATTCTTTCTTGATCATGTTGTAGTGGAAGTCATACATTAGAGTCTTGGATAAATCTAGGATACTCATTCCCACATAACACGGCTTGTTCAGAGTCAGGACTTCCTTCAATCTCTTTACCACGATCAGGCTCTCATTCATAATTCTATGTGACTGGAAGCATGGAGACGTAGTTAGTTTAAGGAGATCGTTTTCCGACGACACCAACTTCACATCAAC
The DNA here is from genome assembly GCA_902702795.2 of Paramuricea clavata. Classification (NCBI taxonomy): domain Eukaryota; kingdom Metazoa; phylum Cnidaria; class Anthozoa; order Malacalcyonacea; family Plexauridae; genus Paramuricea; species Paramuricea clavata. The sequence goes on along the minus strand of CACRXK020006760.1, from coordinate 9,617 downwards.
TCTCTTCCTCAAGTTCTCCATAGTCTTTCCATAAATGGAATTATTCATGAGCTTGAAGAAGTTTTTCTCGAACGCATTCTTAGCAGCCGATCGTTTTTGAGTATTAAAGTCAATATATTTTTTCAGCCAAGTTGACTGCTTGAAGGAGACTGCTCTATGAACCTTTGTAAGTTTCATTCCGAGTTCCATGTAGAGTTTCAGATTCCTAACATGTAGAACGTAATTCTTCCTGGGACCTAAGGAGTTCACCAGTTTTCTTACACCTCCAATTGTCAGCTGGAATTTATCAGCAATATCCTTAGCATAATCTGATAACATTGACACATCAATCTCCTTACTTTCTGGAGCAAGAGGATAACCGTTATGTAGGTCGTGAAGTTCTTCTGGATATTCCATATCAACCTCAAGAACCATACCCCTTCCACTGTCTCCTAAGTAGTCATCAATATTTATTTTGTCAACTTCCTCGATCCACTCAAACTCTCCATTAGGCAGAGGTTGAGACATCGCCCAGCCATATAAATTGTTGGCATCGAGGTACATAAGGAACTTGTTTTCAGCGTCTTTGTCGTACGTTTCCATATACTTATTATTCGCTGTGGAGTGTCTATGAGCAATATGACTTACCCCACCTCCCATTCCCTTCTCAAAGAACTGGAACATATCCATATCGCTTACCAATTCTATTTCCTCACCTGACTGTTTTAGGAATGCGTCCCAACTTAGACTAGGTGCTGAGATGTAGTGAGCAGGGTCAAGCTTGTAATTTTCCAGGCAGGTCTTTCTGAAATTCTCGAAAACATCTGCTAGAAGAAGAACGTCAGTCTCCAGGTAGAGATCGTGGTAGTCCCGCATCGTTTTCATCTTAAAGTGATCCCAAACTTTTAGAGCTCTCTGGTAATCTTCTTCTTTCACTTCAGACTCGTATAGAGATGAGTAGAATTTGTCTTTACTTGGAAGTCCCTCAGTGTCAAGCTTGCTTATGTCATCCAAGTATTCATATGGAAATATACCTTTCTGTCTCACAAGATCGAAGTCCTCACCTTGCCACCGCTGACCGACTATCTTGAAGTCTTCAGGTGAAAGGTTACTCACAAGTGCTTCCAGGGAAGAAGCCATGAATTGTATTGAGTCAATGAACACAAGACTTTTACCAAGTGAGAAGGAAATGTATTTTTCCATGTTATTTGGAACCACGTTAATGTTCATCTTAAACTTACCAATCTCCTGCATTATTAGATGGCTATCGTAACCTCTTAGATTATGGAAGACCACGGGAACTTTCCATGTAATTCTGTATTTCAAGTTGCACATATTATGAGCAGCTCCACGGAACAGTCCAGTTACATGATCATGGTCCCTGACTCTGTCATCACCTAAGTCACAGCCGCAGATGGAGCAGTTTCTTGTCATCCAGAATTCAGCTTCTTGTTCTGGGGTAATTACCATCTTTTTCTTGAAGATCTTATTCACCATTTCCCGGCACCTGATAGATTCCTTTAGAACTGTCTTCAAGAAGACCAGTGTAGCGTCTTCACCAACGTAACTCATACATTCACCTGAGTACTGATCATCATAATGACACACTGTTTTCAACCCAAAACTGCAAGCTTTGTGTGTCTGGTAAAGCTCTGTTGAACTCTTCTCCTCAGTGCCTTCAGATTCCACTTTTCTTTCCTCAGGAACAAGCATAGACTCAAAGTCAGCATAGATTACAAATGGGGCAGGCATTGAATTTCTATAGTGACCGAACTTTATTTTTGAACCTTCGTCTGGAAGCTTCGTGGCCTGAGTTCCATTTACACTTATACATGTCTCACTATGTTTCTTCAACGATTCTTCACTAACGCAACTATGGAGGCAATATAAGCAGAAGTGTTTCTTGTTCGAGTTACCGCTAACACTGAAGAGCATTCTATTTACATCTTTTATTAGAACATAATGATTACCACCATTGTTGTCGCCTAACAGCAGCAACTCCATATGTTCGTCATATTTTGTCTTAGAGTTCCTGATTGGGTAGAACTGCTTTTTGCCCTTATAACCGAACACTGAAATGCTTATTGAGTTCTTTCTCTCAATTTTATCAATGTCGCTTATCTTTACAGGGAAGTCAATACCTTCATAGTCCAGGTTCACCGCGAACTCCCTATCCTGCTTTGTTATTGTTGTTGCCCTTCTTGCTCTTGGTCTTACGTGTCTTAAATGACTCCACATGAAGCATTTATTGTCATCATTTTGCATATTTATAAGTCCACATTTTGGATTGCTAATGTCTGCAGGTAATTTCATATATGAACTACCCTTTAGAGGTTTGTACATTGCAATATTAACATAATGACTTTCAATGTTCAGAATAATCCAATTTGAACCTAAGTTCTGGAAGGTTTCAATTCTGGATAAAATGGTCAGTTGGTTTTGAGCTGCAGTGCTTTCGATATCCTCAAAGTTGGTTGCAGTTCCTGTTTTTGATTTGAAGTATATTGAATCCTTCTTAGTTTTGTTATTTCCAATTTCCTTTGACATTCTTACCTTAATTGTTTCCGTATATTTTAGACCTCCCATTCTCTTCAACTCGTTCACTAATATTCCCCTCACCACCTGCCTACTTGCAGTCATCTGGTCCAGGGGATCCATATAATTTGGAGTTATCGAGTAAGTCACAGCTGCACCATTTGCGGCAGTTTCTATTTTCCTATAGGATGGCTTCTCAAGGTATGTTCCAAATGGATCAATTTCGTGTTCCTCTGGTGCGACCACTACAGGCTGTTCCCCAACTTCCTTCATTACCTTTGCAGGCTTCCTTAACTTTAGAGGAGGCACGGTCTTTTTGGTCCTGGGTTTGGGAACTGGTCTTTCCCTAGGAATTACAGTTCTAGGTTTGGGAATTGGTCTTTCCCTGGGAATTACAGTTCTCGGCTTAGGAGTAGGTTTCCATGAAGCCACACCCTTCGGCACCTCAGGAGCTTTCCTTGTCGGTTTCTTACTAAGATCCACAGTCACCGTGAACTTATTTGGTCCCACCTGAGTTATCACGCTATCCGCGGGAACTGAGAGTTTTATTCGGTTTTGACTTATGAACCTCTCCGCAACAGTCTGTCTTTTAACCTTAGGTTTTATTGTTTCAGATACCTTAACCTTTGGTGGTCTTCCACGTCTCTTTGGAATTACAACTTCAGCGTCAGACTTAGCCTTTGGTGGTCTTCCACGTCTCTTTGGAATCACAACCTCAGCGTCGGACTTAACCTTTTGCGGTCGTCCTCTGGGAGCCTTAGCAACACCGTCAGCCTTAGCCTTTGGTGGTCTGCCTCTTGGACGCTTGGGGTTCCTAAGGTTCTCTAACCTCTTCATCTCCGCATTTACCTGAGGATCATCCGTTCTCCATCTACCTCCCATTGTTGGTGGCAGGCCGTCAACTCCTCTACTAAGTAAGCTCTGGTATGCCTCCTCGACTAGTAAAGCCTTTGCCTTCTGTCTCTCGGAATATTTCCATGTTGGCATTATACCTCTCTCAACCTTCTCATTTAGTGGGCGTCTTCTTGGTCTCTTTGGGTCGGTAGAACGGTCACCTTCATCTATGAATTGTCTTTCTCCTTCAAAGGGATCTTTGCCCTTATCCTTAGGTGCAACTCGATAGAATTTGTCCTCAGATATTCTCTCGACTTCATCCTCGAAATTTCCCTCATAATCGCTATCATCAACTATCTCGCTAAGTGCCATAAGTTGTTCAACGGTCATGTTGTTCATGTCAAAGTTTGTCGCCATTTTTCACTCTTTCTCTATATACTATAGGTAAAAAAAAATAGGTCTATTTAAAGGCCTATTTAATTTTGTATTTAATTATTTATTTTTATTTATTAATTAATAATTTTTATTTAATAATTTAATTTTATTTAATAATTTAATTTTTATTTAATAATTTTATTTAGTAATTTAATAATTTTATTTAGTAATTTAATTTTTATTTAATATTTTATTTATGTTTGGATTTCCAGTTATTATAATATTTACAATTTATAGGTTTCCATCCCAACTCGGGGAAAACCTTTCCATATAGTCTGTCCTCAAGGATGTTCACAATTCTTTGAGTCTTAATGTGGGTTTTTCAACATGATGTTGTTCATGCTGGCTATCCTCAGTAGGTAAAACTTATATCTAACTATGTTGCGCCCCCGTTGCAGTCTAAGTCTTTGTATACATCTTACGATGCTTCTAAACTGCTCCCGTATAGTGTCCCTATCCCCGGAAGCAACATGCTCGAATAAGTGTCTCTCAAACCAACGGACTCTATTATGGGACGATTTCTTTTTCAGGTAGTCGTCCTTATTGTGATTGTAACTAACGTAGTATGTGAAGTTGTTCATAGCACTAGTTCCGCAACGTGTGCATGTATCTGCTCCGTCTATCATTACAATTGACTTACTACCACATTCACTGCATACTGGTTCGTATGTATGTTTGACCTTCATTTTATTTCTCACGTATTTCATCACTGCAGCCTCTAGCTCCTCAATGGTGTTCGCCTTTCTTACCAACTCGTTCCATTTCATCAGGTGTTACCAGTGTCAGCCAGTCCATCCCCTATACTATATGTGTTAAAATTTTCTGCTTGTTTTTGTGGTTTGTTTTTACGCCTCCTTATTATTCGCCATTCCACATATTTTTTAACTGCAGCCTCTAGTTCTTCTATGGTGTCCACCCTTTTTCCCAAGGCTACCACTTCGTCAACGTCTACCATTGCAAGCCAATCCATTTCTCTATATTATATATGCAAAAGAAAATTACCGTATTTTTATAGAATTAAGTAAGCTGCCCCTCCAACCACCCCACCTATAATTAAACTGAAGATTGCCATATATTCTTCCATCTCAGAGCTAGGTTTGTAGTGATTGCTTAACTGCGGCCTCCTTGGCATAGCCATACGTGTTAACTCATTGATTCTTCTAACGAGTTCCAGTGATTTGTTTGTTGCATTAATATCCCTATTTGCCTCAGCTAATTCTGACCTTAATTGGGCAAGTCTGTTTCTCCTATCAGTGACTTCTTCAAGGTACTTCTCTCTTTCAGCTGTTAGGTTCTCCATTGCAATGTTATGTCTATGGGCTTCCCTAGCATATCCGTTCTTGTCAAACATTTTAAATAAGAACCCTGCTCCCGCAAATGCAAATGTGTTAAATAGTCCTCCCGCTACTGTTGCTGCCATTGTATAGTCTTACCTAGGTTTTGAATGGATCATCTGGTAGATACTTCTTATCTTTCAGGTAAGATACCAGTAGAGATGAAAGGCTAACTGAGACAGCTAACTTTGCCATTCCTTTTACATTCTCTGGGGTGCCTAATGGTTCTTTTAATAGTTTCTTTGATGCCATTGAAATACCGATTGCTCCTGCTGTGAGTAACACTGCGTCGTACACTTCCTTCGTCATCTTTGATTCTTTACTCATCTTGTTATAATATATATTATGTTTAATGTATCATTCAAGTGAATCTAGCTTGGACGCATCAGCTTCCCTGGTTATCTCGACAGTCTCAGTTGCGTGCTTGGGTTCCGGTTCCCTGGTTTCCCTCTGATGCGACTTGAATGCTAGCACTAGAGATACCAGTGCAATGGCCACTCCTATGTAGGTAATCATACTGTCATTACTTGAAGGCTCCTTAGGTTCTGCAAGTTTCTTTTTCCTCTCCTTTGCTATTTTGCTGATTGCAGCTAATCGTTTTCCTGCCGCTACTCTCTTCGGGTCCTTCTTCTTCTCACTTGTTACTTGTGCTTGGATTTGCTCAGGTTTATCTTCCATTATACTTGTAAGATACCTTAGGTTTAACTGGGTTTAGTCTTATGAGACATCTTAAATTCTACTTGTGAGATAACTTAAATCTGTTTGTAAGATGTCTCAAATTTACTTCTAAGATAACTTAAATCTACTGGTGAGATAACTGGTGAGATAACTTAAATCTGTTTGTGAGATGTCTCAAAACTTACCTGAATTAAACCTTGGTCTGTACGTCTTCACGTCGCAAGTTGAATTTCTTACTGCAACTTTCCTTACAGTTTTCTTAAGTGAGAAGTACTCGTTGATTCTAATACAAGTCTGTACCAGATCATCTGATACCATTGTCATGTACCCTATTCCCCTCAATTTCCTAAACCATATATCCTGATTCTCACTTATAACTCCGGTGCCCTTGGGAGACTTAAATTCAATAGCAAATCCTTTGTACTTTCCCATAGGATTCTCTATGATAAGATCTGGTTGACCACCTTTATATCCCTTCTTCCAGGCATCACATCTTTTTGACACAGTATCCTGATACTCACTTAGACCAGGTAATATTATGGCCTTTGGGTAGTTATCTCTAATGTAACTTACAATAACATTATGAAGGTCCGTCTCATTTATAAGGATCATTTGGTTATATCTAAGTGACCTTCTATCTGGTAATTCATACGAGCCTGTTTTGCGGATAGATGGAAGAACCTCCTTGAATACCCACCTCCTGGAAGTCCTCTGCTATTGGGAGCCTTGAGCTACATATTAACTGGTACAAACCAGGTTCGTAAAGTAAAATTGTGAACTGAGGAGGCGAATCGCCCCCCTTGCATAGCTCGTGTGGGTGACATTTTCCGAAGGGAGGCGAATCGCCCCCCTTGCATAGCTCATATACGCTTACCTTATTTTGCTTCCTAACTAGTTTCTGAACTGCCTTCTTCGTATCTGCGTACCCTAGAGATTCTGCCACATCTTTTGCATAAAACAGTATCTCCTCACCCAACCTCACAGTTCTTACGCTAACATTCAACTCTCGGTTTCTGAATAGTTTTTCCATCTTTCTCTATACTATATATGTAAAAATTCCTGGGCCTATTTTATGGCTATTTAATCTTGATTTATGAAGCAGCATTCCCTCTACCCACCCAACTGCTCCGACTATTATGTACATCCCCTAGCAAATAAAATACTATACTCCATGAAGGTTCTTGTATATCTTTATTACTGTTTTAACTGTGTCATCCTTAAAGTTGTAGTAGTCATTCTGGAGAGGTAGTATGACCTTATTCCTAAGTGCATATAAGTCCCTCTCAATTGCGTCAACTTTCTTCCCAATCCTATCTATCTTTTCCATGCTCCTATTGGTTTTCTCAATCAATTCGTTAATTATGTCTTCGAACTCTGTTCCTTCCCAGGCGTTCCCCCACTCGTGGTCTGACATTCTTCTTCACTATGTAATAAGATTTGTTTTGCTTCCTCAGATATTTCCTCAGTCTTTCCCTTCTTATTCCACTTGTGAGCAACCACGTGCTTAGCTGTTGTGCATCCACCTGATATGAGACCTATGAATGGAATGTTTGGGGATATCATTCTAGTTAAATAACATACGTCATCCTTTAAAAGCTTATCACTAAGTAGTTCCTCTGACAGCTTCTCAGAAGATTCCACCGCATTAAAACTTCCTAGTATGGAAGCAAACTTTGAGATAATAAGTGTTGATAAGAATTCACTTGCGCATAACATCCTCTGACTTTCATACTCACTGTAAAGTTTATCTATAACATCTTTGTTGGACTTTCTTATGAAACTTGCGGTCTTATCGATTACACCATCCCTAGATAGCTCGATAAGCTTGTCTCTTTTACTTTCAGTTTGCGACTTATCTGCGGTGGGCCTAGTTTTTCTTGCGGTAGACTTAGCTTTCTTTTGCGGTGTCTTTGCGGCCTCTTCTACTTCCCTCACAGCTGCAGATATTTCTTCATCAGATTCCGATCCCATCTTCTATATATTACGCGGTGTTTTGTTTGATAGTGTATGTGTAAGGGTGAATAAGTAGTATATCTAGTGCGGTGAACTTCTCATCTTTTAGTATTTTCGTAATCTCTGTAATTGTCTCCTGAGGGACTCCACTTAGGTAATCATCTGTTATAACCTTCATATCTCTGCGACTAGGGTTATAAAATGTAACTAACCTAGAAATGTTCTCCCTAAATGGTTTTGCTACTGATGACAGTTGTTGAGTAATTACAATGACAGATATATTGTAATGTCTTGCGGAGAATGCTAGGCGCACCAGTTCCGAGACTCTTTTCTTAACATCTTGACTTGCTGCACAATCGTCCACTATAATGAGAGTCTGGGTTCCGCGGAATATGGTGGCCACTGCCTTCAGAACTAGATTGATCATTTCTTGTGAACATGGAATTTGTATGACTCCATGATCACTAATATGAGCCCAGTTAATGTAAGTCATATTCCATTCTATTGTTGGACATATAATAACAATGTAATCGAAAACTTTATTGTACTCTATTTCTAACATATTAAGTAAGAACTGAGTCTTACCACTTCCAGTCATTCCTACTATGAGCATATTAAATGGTGGCTCTAGATTCATCTCTATGCTTTACCATATGTGTGGATTCTAATACCGACTACGTCAGTAGTCACTGCTAGCGCAGCTAGTATTGAATACTAGATAGATCTCTACTAGCAAAGTTAAGTAGAGCATCTGATACAACAAAAATGTTGCACTGAACATCTGCTGTTGTGGCTCTTTTATTAATTTCCATAAGTACTCCAGACTGCGTGTTAACAATCTTTCTACCTCCTCCAGTGGTGTCATCCTGTGTTGACCTTAGATCTACTACTAAAGCGAAACCGTTGCTGAAGAACCTGCTAATAGACATAAATTCATCTGCCATTGATTTCTCACACATAGGGCAGAAGAATCGTTTTGCCTCTTCGAAGAACCTACTTTTAGGAAGTCCTTGTGAAAAAACTGCATTGGGCACACCTTCAATGGTTAGGTTCACTTTATCAATGTTTGGGTAAATATATTCTTCAGAATTGGTTCTCACTCTATTGGTAAATAGAAGGACAATTGCTGACATGCTCTTTCTGGGGATATTTATGTTTTCATTGACAATGGTAAGATCTTTGTCCCAGTTACTTGTGCGCATGAGAGTGACGTGTTTGTAGGATAGTGAGCGACCTGTTGAATACATCCTTGATACTTCACCTGCAAGGGTGTCACTCTCAATGGTCTCATATTCTAACTCGAGGTTATCAAGTTTATAATTACCCTTAGCTTCACCTCCTTGAGCCGTCATAATTTCATCTGATCCGGGTAGTGTGAGAATGTACATAGGATTGTTGTTCATGTAGAATGGTACGTAGAGTCCATGGTCTGCGATAATCTTATCAATTGGTTTTCTAAGTTTGGAGCCGTATACACTGTGGAGAAGTCCATCTGCCACTTTACCAACATCACCTACCTTTACACCTGAGTCGTCACCTGATATTAGCTTTCTCAGGTTTTCACTTCCGAGGCCCTGTTCTGTCATCTTATTTCTATCACCCTGTGTTAGCCATAGGTCTTTATAAATTTCGTACAAACTCTCTCCTGAACAGTCATAAGCTGTTTCACCAGCTACTTTAACCTGAAGACGTTTTGCAATCAACTTAGCTAGGTTATTATTGAATCTGCTCTTTGTATTGGAATTTTTGAAGTCAAATAATAGTGCAAGTAACCCTGGAACTAAACAAGAGTCGGGCTTTAATTTAGGAATGTTAATGTACAGCTCTTCTCCCGGGCTAATTGTTGTTGGATTGAAAGTTACAACGCTT
>CACRXK020006759.1:0-15974 GCA_902702795.2 Paramuricea clavata | reverse complement strand
CCCCCCCCCCCCCCAATCAGATCTTGCTGAATCCATCCCTGCCTCTACGTAAAAACGTGTTACTCTAACCAGCATCCTGAATAAATGGCTCCAATTCTAATCTGGGTCCAAATTCTAACACTAAGCACAACCCTTGCCCTACCCCAACCCTAATCGTAAACCAGCAGTCATCGTCAAACCTTACCGGAACAAAAGCAGAATTAGATGACGGTGTGACGGCGCTATTTGGTTTTGCAGTTAAGGGTGAGCCTGTCAACGGACTGGATATTTCTCGAGGGCGAGTTCTTTGTTCAATTTGCTGTAACAGTTGAGAATCCACGGAGCTGAGAATACATGTGTGATCAGTATGTAGTCCTTGCCAGGTATCCTGTTGTAATGCTGTGCAAATCAAATGATGAAATTTTCCATGAAGAGAATTCATCCATGCTAAGGAATGCTTGAGAAATGACGGTCGCCACACCTGTCCTCTATAATTGAAAAAGATAAAGAATTAATTCATCTGAATTTGTGTCTTAATTTAAGTCTTACTCTTTCAACACAATCTAAATTGCATTGCTCCTGATTAACTATGTCCTGACCAACATGGTCAAATGCCTTCTATTATCAAGATATTACATAAACAGTCGTGTAGTATTGTAAGGAAATGTCTAGACAATCGGATGTGTACCAACTTTGATAACTATTTCGAATTAAAACTGGTGGTATCAATACAAGGAACAATAATTTTTTTCTAAAACTACCCAGAGTAAAGTTAGAGTTTGCGAAACTATCATTTTATTATTTGGGTGCAAAAATCTATAATGATTTGCCAATCGAAATAAGACGAGAAGGAGATTATGTCCAATTTCCTAAGCTATTGAAAGACTATTATAAATAGGTACATGTGAACTGTATTCTTAACTGACTTAATTTTTAAGTTTTTGAAAGACTTTTGTAATAGGTAGACTGAATAATAGTTTTTGAACTAACTTATTTTATATCTATTTTATTGCTTGTGTTTTAAATTTAGAAGTAGAGAGGGCACATATTGATAACAGTGTCTTGTGCACTGAAATGTTTTACCCTCTGTAAAGATTTTTAATTGTAATAATAATAATACAAATTAAAGGACCTAAGTTAAAACATTCAAAAACGCACTATATACAAATAATTTCTATGATCCATTAAGTATGGCAATTAAAGTGTCTTCTCCTTACTCGAGTGTCAGATAGTTCTCCCACGCCGCATCGTGATCAAATGATGTTAATCGATAGGCCAATGCAATCATTAAATAATCGATATTCTGATGTTGTTGATTAACAGGATGTGTATCACAAAGCTGAAGAACATCCTCCATTAACAGGCTGTAAAACACTTCCACTGCCATCTCGACGATGTCGAAATACCTGGCGAAATAAAAAGCAAAGCGTAACAAACACTGACAACTTTCAGGAAGCACAATCGGACCTTCAAATTACAGATATTTACAATAGTACAACAATGCAATGCAACGCAACACAGCACAACAAATAAAACACAATACACAATAAAGATACAATATAATTTAATTTGGATCCGCCAACAGAAACAGAAAAAAAATATTGTGGAAAGTAAAAACAGTAAATTCTTACCCAATAAACTCCTGTCTAAAATACATCCTGTAGCTGCGCAATTTTTCGCTGATATCCAGTATGATCAGACTGACCACATTTGGTGTCAACTGTTGACTAAATAATCGTAGTTTTAGTTGATCATTAATAATCATTTTTTGCTTTTCATAGTTTGTCCGCATTTCGTCCTAAAGAACGATTAAAAGATATTAAAATTACATGCTATACTTACTAAAAAGTAGCTCTTTCAATCTCTATAATTATATCGTTCTTCCTAATCCTTAATGCTTCAGTGTTTCTACATGGCTTACTACTTATCTACAACTTTATTTATACCATATATAGTTCCATCAGTCCTAAATTTTTCTTCGTGTAGAGATCCAAAAAGCCTATGTTTGGTAGCAGTGGGGCTCGTGATAGAATTCTGACTAACTTAACCACGCGATGGGTTGGTAGACACTATATATAAAATACCGAGAGATACCCACCTTGGCATACCTCTTTAAGTACTGACCCACGGTTTTCCCATTATGTTCACCAAATGTATCACCTTCATCCACAACTACCAACCACGAAAGTAGCCTGGTAACCTCTCTTAACCCTTCTTCGGGCGAATTCCTCGGAAATATTTTGTTCATGCTCGTCAGAAAATTTTTCACATGACCATGGAGATGTGTTATCGCCGTTTTCACAATCTTTATCTATGGAAGTTAAAACAGAGTTGGGTAACCTTACTCCAGAAAGTACATACATACCTGTACAACTTTTATCTGGAAGTTAAGCTAAATTTAGCCAGTATTGTGCCCCTCATTACACAACATAAAATTAACACACACAATTTTAGGAGTTGACAATATTCTCCTGAACAATAACATAATACATGTACACCAGGTCTAAACTGGTGAAAAGGGCGTCTATTAGATAGGGGCGTTTATTGGAAAGTGGGCGTTTATTGGATGGTTTATGGTATCTTTGCATTTGGATGCTCACACTTTGGCTAAGGTGTTGACACAGGAAAACGTGAGATGTTGAATTGTTGTCAGCTGGAAAATATATCGAGTATTCCGACGCTTTGTCCTTGTTGAGTGAATAGTTCATCTGACAAGAAAATCTCTTGAAGAAAACTTGAAGTTGACAATTCAAAATCTAAACTAAACCAACCTCGTCTTTTCTGACAATACATCCTTCCCTCCTTGCAAATTCCAAGATTGACTCCAGTACAGATATTACATATTTGCAATACCACTCCTTGTATTCAAAATTCCTAGAAGTGCACAAAATTCAAGTCAACTATTTTTCCCATGAGCTATTAAGACGAGATACTTTTATGTTCCATATTTTACATGTTACATGTCAACTGTTTGGATAAAACGATAAACCTCCAAAACCTAACTCTCCAAAATGGCTGGAAATGCCCTTCCCCAGAGAGACGCCCTTGGACCCCACCTACTTTTTCAAAATACCTCCAACTCCCAATTCCATTGGGAACCCTGGTTAACCACCGGGGTTTTTCAGTTTATTTCTGGACAGCACTGTTCCTGACGTACCTTGCTAAGTATTCAAGAATACAAGCTCTTCTGTATAAAAATCCAATCCTGTATCGCTCGCCAAACTCATCAAGAAGTCGTAATGAAGCTGACGAGAGTGGCTCTTTGGGTATAGCTTCCTTTGTCGCGGCATTGATCCGGCAGTTCACAGATTCTGCTCTGTAGGCGAAGAAGGAAATTATGTTAATATGGCAGGGGGAAAGTGCAGCATATATAGATTTCGATTTTAAAATTTTCTCTCACGTTCTGTCGAAAAATTTACATAGTATGAACGCAAAGTTTACCTAAATAATTTAATCAGAAGTATCTTAAACCACACGTGTTTGTCTTTGTTAACTAGTGGAACTTCGTTAGGAAAAGATGAGACATCGGCCTTGACATATTTTTCCTGATCTCTGATAATATTCTCAAGAGCGCCTTTCTCCATGGACAACCATCTTTCATAGTCTTCTCTTCGACGAAATAAATCAGCGTTGAAATATGGATGGCATTCGCTGTTGAAGATCAGTTGGAGTTCTCTCATCTCTCTCACTAATACCTATAAAAGCATCAGATTGAAATATCGTGATTTAGGCAACCTCGAAGTTTGTTCCAATCTAATATCTTATATAAAAATTTGTAACACAAATTTGTGCCTGTGACAAACTCTGCGAATTTAGGGATAAATCATTTGAGATGGGCAGCATTGGAAAATCTATTTGTGCTCAACAAAAAAAAAACTCCACTTCTTGAAATTATCCTTATCCCAAACTCGTTCCCACGCTTTTCCCTCGTAGGAGCGTAAAAGAGAGAGTCTGAGAAGAGTTTGAACGTGCCCGGGGTAAGACGGTTAAGCAACATACTGTATTCTATAAAAAAGGCCTTCAGGGATATACAACACTTCGTTCGTTCATAGATTTACCTTAGCTGGATCGTTCGTCACTACTTTTTCCAGTTCCCTCAAGTAATACTCGTGTCTTCTGTGATTGAGGCAAAACGCCTGACGAACTAATTCAGTCAGGTCTTCAGGTTCAATTTCAAACACATTAGATCTCCTGATCGGATCTCTCCCGTAAGACATGCACTCCTTCGACGCTGGACTTGCACTGAAAAACATTTGAAGTCATGATAGAAATGAGATATTGTGGCATCAAGCTTACGTATAAAACACCGAAAAATGTGTTCAAAAACAAGGCGGTGTGTTTAAAAACGAAGTTAGCCAATTTTTTCACATACTTTGATGTATTGCTTATTGTATATGCCAGTAATATACAGCTTACGAGTTAGTTATATCAACAGACTGTACTTCTCAACAGACTGCAACAGCAAAGAAAACAATAGTTTGCTTTGTTTTTGAATGAGGATTTGTGTACCATCCGTTATGTAATCATATCAACAGGGAAACATTGTCTTTCACATGCAATAAGTATCTACAATTGCTATTCTAGGATTAAACCAGAGGGATTAAACAAATTTATTGTGATTTGCGGGGTAAGAAAATCACGCTAGACACAACCAACACTCGAACAGCTTGGTGGTACTGCATTATTACCTGGAGTCGCTAAAATCGCTTGGATCACTTTGTTTTCCCACTGACTGATCAGTGATGTCCAGGGAATCATGGGATGATGCCAAGACAGGGTATTGAGCAGCATGTAAGGCGCATTCATAAATTTCTAATTCCTTGAGAGAGAAGAGTATCACAATAATATATTATATTAAGGGGGAGAAAAGCAGGAGAAAATTCCGCTAGTTTTCTTGCACTTGATTGAAGAGGCACATTCGGTTCAACTGCTGTATTTGGACTACACGCAAATTATATTTTCCTTGTGTGCATCTTTTGTGTCCTTGCATGTACATGTCTTCTATGTTCTTGACAACAGATGGACTTTTAATTATTTTGCGCAGTTATCTTTCATTTTAGCGCAAGCATATTTCAATTTTTGTGGGTAAAATTTATTTATACAATGCAGGCAGACCACATACTAGAGAGGACAGTTTGAAGGTTGCAACTTCAGACCCTGTCCTAAATGACTCTGGAAAGATTTTGCTTGCAAAACAAACAAATGAATGAATGTATTAAGGGTTGGTGAGTATGAGAGTTGATGAGATTTGGCAAGCAAGAGTTTGCAAATGAGAACAAGATCGAGTTGCATGAGAGTACGTTGACTGGATATACTATGTGGTGCAACTCTTGTCAACTCTCATCAAATTTTGAACCAGTTTAAATTACCTGAGGATGTAGCTGACTACCAGACTCTTTATTTGTCACTTCAGGTGTTTCACTTCCTAAATTCAGATGTCAATAAAGGAATACCGAATGGTTTTCCGTGCAGGATTGCGTGATCCATGCACGAGGGATTTCGCCAGACTTTTGGAAAGCGTAAAAATACTAGAGCCGCAGGCGAGCATATTTTTACGCTTTCCGAAAGTCGAGCAACTTTCCGAAAGTCGACCATCCCATTGGTGGGACACCCCTCCAATATTGTAATATTGTAGTTTCGTCGGGCAGGTTTAACAATTTCAACGACATGCTTGTCAGGCAAAAAATATGTAATTGAGCAAACAATTTTACATAATTTATTGAAAAGTAATAGTTGTAGGGGAAAAAAACGACGACGATTTTGAGAAACGATTTTTACAAATGTCTGTTGGGCACGACTTTGGCCACACCCTTTTGGTCGGGCAAAACAAGCTCACACCCCCCAGCCATAATCCCGAAGTTTCGGCCCTGGTTGTAAATGATCAAGCTGTAACAACTGCACAAGACAGAAACACATAAAAAAGAAACAAATATTTAATCATTATGATTCAGTGTGCAGAACAGACAGATTTCAGAAGAGCTTTTCAATAGGAAATGCTAATAACAAATATTTTACTGAATAAGTGATTAATACTGTTTTAATGTTTTTAAGTAATTAATTGTGTATAGTACAATTAGCCTTTCTCACGTGCCATCTAATTCTTGTTAACCAATGCAGACAATTAAAATAATGTGAAAAGCAATTTTTCAAAATAAACTAACCATTTACAAAGCAAATTTACCATCATTCATCCAAAAAATTATAAAAAGTCACTGTTATGTGGACTTATCTCACAAACTTCGGCTGAAAAGCCACCCAAAAATGGCGGTGTGAAAAAGGCTAATTGAGCTGACTTGAGGCTGAACCCAATAAAAATATCTATCTATCTAGCATAAGTAAGTATAATCCATTGGGAATCCTGTACCTGAATAGGGCATTCTGGACTGATTTTCAACCTTAACAATAATTAATGTACAGTTAGACTAAATAACAAAACCTCTGTCAGGAGCTTAAAATTGACTCAATCAAATAACTGAACTACAGTGCCGTAGCCAGAATGATAATTGGGGGTGGGGGGGGGGCACATATTCATATATTTGTGTTCACATATCATAAAAACAATTGATTTCAAAAGAAATTAATAAAGCAGAACACGAATATATGAATATGTGCCCCCCCCCCCCAATTATCGTTTTGGCTACGGCACTGCTGAAGTACAGTGTACAGTACAAATATAACAATGGAATAAAATGAAATATTCAAACATGCAAATGTACAAAACGTGGCTTGTACAGTAGACACTATTTTACAATATTCTCCAAACCTTTGATTTTAGCACTTTTAATGCAACAGAAAATGGGGAATTTTGAAACTAAATTTTATTCTATTTTTATCCCACATCTTCTACTACATTTCTTTTACTATGACATTCTTACCACTCGAAAATGATCTTCTATTGGACATGCAAGTTTCGTCAGGTACAGTCTGGGCCTAAAATGTTTGAACATTGCAATATATACTGAATATGATTTCTTCATCTTGTCAAAGCAAGTCACAAATGCATATAATTGAGGCAGGTTCAGTATGAAGGTTGGATGGTGATTTTTTCAACTGTTGTGAAATTGCTTGAAATGCTATAAAACTTTCTCTATCTATTTTACAAATAGCAAAAATGACCTGATGCTCAGGTTATGTCTAATATACAAGCTATAAATATGAACAATTAATAATAAAAAGAAACTCTGACACTTTGATTTACAAAATAATACTATATAAAGCTTAATATAATTTGTCTGGATTAATTACTAATGAAAAGAAAATTTTACAAAGTTTGAAAAAATCACTGTCTGAACCGGCCCCTGATGGTGGTCAAACAAAATCATCAACTTACATTAATTTTTTGAAGAAACTGTGAATTTCTTGAACTCCCTGGCCATGTCTAGGAAATGCAAATAAAATAATTTTTTACATGCATTTATTTTCTCATTTGAGTAATAATCCTAATAAATTTATGTTGAATTCCATATTTAGCTGTAAGCCAATCAGAATACACGTAGGGACTACAATGTATATTATTATTAACTATTAAATAACACAATTGACACTGACAATAATTATCTAAAATATTACATGTAATATAAATAATTTCCTAGCTACAATACACGCAATATTTTCTAAACTTGAAAGAAAATTTAATTTAGATATATTTATATTATACCAACCTCAATAAACTGGCTGCAATTTTAACAAGAGGGGAATTGCTTTCTTCCCCAGTCGGGTCCAAAGGCTTCCGAGAACCATCGACTGCATTGCAAGTTTGTTGAAAATACCTAGCTTCTTGAACTAAAATATTTCTCAGTAACTCATTGTCAACATCTGTTAATGTTGGCCTTGGCGTATACAATGCATTGGCATCCGTACTGGCCATTTTTGCTTGCTATATATAACAAATTTTCAAGTAACATCACCATATAAACTGATCATCTTGTGACCTTGTTCTTTTCTCTTGTATTTTGTTTTCGCATAACCACTGAACCCGCAAAACCCGCAGATTTCTGGGCGCATGGTCCTCACGGGGCTAAAATTGTTAAATTTAAAATTTGTTTCCAAAAACGCGTTGCAAGTTGCAATAAGTATAGTCAGAATCTAAGTTGATATACTCACATATGTTCGTTATGACTAAATAAAAACCAGCTCTGGCCATCCCTCTCCACTTGATGAGTAATATCGTCTTGCGTTAGACAGGGTATAATGGTAAACTACGAACAGAGGATTCACGGTAATTTTAAAATATTACTGTAATAACAACTATAGCCTATATACCATATCATGAACTCGTACAAAAATATTCAGATATTTATTTCTGAATCAATGTTAAATATATAAATACAAGCAACAAATGCCAGGTTATATAACAAATATTAAAGATACGTGATTACAAGGTGAAATATAACCCTATATATAATAACTTCTTTTTATAACATTTTCTCTATATTAGTGCACCAATTTCCTGTGGTTCATATAAACTACAGACATTATAAACATGCGAATATCAACGCTTCAAAATCGAAATTTCAAAGAAATATCGTTTTCGGTTTTCCTATATTAAATCTACTAGTTAGTTTTAACCATTGCCCAATTAGGTTATATATTTTCTATGTACAATATATTGACAATTGCAAGTTTCTAAGTACTTTTCACTTAGCAGCAGATGCAGGGAATGGCTTATTACGTCTTGAAGAATTCATAGGCGTAGAATACAGATTTCTAATATCTCTACCAATTAAGCTTTTTTTGATAATAGGCGTTACTGTTGCTTTATTCTTCTTAGGCTTCTTAGCCGTTGCAGCACGAACAGGATTGGAAACAGGTTTTTCCAGTTCTGAACTGGATGACGTTCGTCTTGGTTTGGGTGTGCAAGGTTTAGGAAAGTCACATGACGACTCACTTGAACTGCCGATCGTCTTCGTTCGTCGTTTTCTCTTGAAAGGATTTCGTATGCTGCTCATTGAAGGCGAACGACGGTGGAAATACCCGGATGGTGTTGCTGGCGTCTGTAAATTTATGACATTAAAATTTTAACCAAGTCTTTAATTGGTGCAGGGTTTTAGGGGGGTGGGACGGGGGGGGTGGGACGGGGGTAGGGTGGTGGTGGTGATAAATCACGGGGAAGAGTAAAACCCGGAATGGATGAAACGAGGTAAGAGTGCATGAGAGTTGGCAGCCATAACGCGGCCTTGGGTAGCTGTTCTTAATACCATACTTGAAATGCACCCTGTAACAATTAATTGATGACCGCCAACTCTGATATAAAATTAAACCACTAACCTGTGCTGCATTCCTTCTTGAAAGATCTCCCGTCTTGGCTGCCTGCGAAGAACATTCCTTGCCCGGAGTATGAAATGGTCTAAAATTGCCAGTAGGACTATCACACAGACTCTCGGTTTCACTCTTGTTCACAGCTTGCAATGGTAGCCGTCGGAAGCGAGGAGAGACGATCTTTGGAGCATTGAATGTTGTTTTATGTTCTTCTTCAGGCGGCTGTTGCAAAGAAATAAAGCGGTGTTAGACCTTATACAGCAGTCGACGTTTTTAACAGCAAGGCCACGACCCGTAAAAACTACGGCCGTTAATCAAATGTAGTCAGCAGCCCTTGCTTTAAACCAATGCAGTCATACTTTATGCGTACCAACCTTTTTCGTCTTTGGTTTAAATGGCGGAGTGCCTGGATAAAATTCTGCAAACTAGAAATGGAAGTCAAAACTTGCATGAGAGAATATTCTCGCACCGTATAGTTAAGGTAAAGGTATGGGGTGCAAATCATCTTTCCTCGTGACAAAGTAGGTGAGTATATGTAGGTGCGGGTGTGCTATAATCATCCTTACTCGCAGCTGAGAGCTAAGCTGAATTACGAAGATCGCATTGAAATTGAACAAATTACCCTTTTCAAAAACTGTCGTTTCATCGGTGTATCCTCCATAGCGGCCATTTGAGTGTAAAGATCAACTAAACCATCTGCTGTGTGTTTATTTCCCGTAGTGCTGTATAATCTCGCGTCGATCTGCGCACAGAATGGTTTACTCACAACCGCTTCATCCTAGGAAAACGAATATTAGAGATTAAATTTTGAATCCAGACTCAGCCAAAGTGGCTGTGGCAAATCTTAATTTTGGGGGCATATATTTATTCTGACGAAGTGATTTCACCCCATGTCAATGTTGTATTTTCTTTTCACATAGATGTTGCATGGTGTCTTTGAAAACAAAATCTTTTTCGCCATGCATTTAGCTTCAACATTTCGAATGCAGAAGGCCCTTCGTGTCGGGAAATTCGTAGCGAAGGGTGTTTGCTCAAAATGTCCAAATTCATATTTATATTACACGAGGTACTTAGATCCATAATCCTTCAAGAATACAGTATATCTTTTGCAACATATTTCAAAAACTGGACTACATCCTTCTCAACACTAGTCACTAGGCCATCAATACTAGTTAACTAAACTACTATAAACTAAAACTATTGAACCTAAATAAAATTTGAAACTAAAGAAAACAAAAGTCTGTAACAGTAAATTTAATAAAATAAAAATATAGTCATATAGAAGTATAATGTATAAACCTAAAACAAAACTACACTACACTACTACGCTACACTACACTACACTACACTACACTACACTACACTACACTACACTACACTACACTACACTACAAAAGTAATACCATGGGGGAAAATTGCTTTTTTCAAAGAACTTACTGTAAATAACTATAAAACAACGTTATGAAATAGGCTATAGACTGCATGCAAATACTGAAAATTAACTAGTAACCATGCTAACAGCCTATATATTCTGCTGTAAAGTATATTTTTACATCAAGCCAAATTAGGATAAGCAAAAAAATGAGTCGTATCTACTATCCTTTAAAAAGCACAGTAAGCACTGAGAGCATAGTGAGGTATGTCGCTATAATCACGGAGTTCGTCAGTAAATTGGGGCCGTCACAAACCAGTCCTATATATACAAGTGACTAAAATTTCAATATGGTATATTGGTGTACGTTTTTCTCGTGATAGGGGAATTAAGGTTAGCTAGCTAGTGATTAGGTTTCTCTGTAATATTAATGCGCAAAGGTTTTTCAAGCTTTCAATGGCCAGTCAAATGAAACTGGATAACCATGGCAAACAGTGGATTGTGAAAGGGTATATACTCGGTGATAACCCTTGTGGTGATGTTTCATCCATAACATATATAAACACAATTTTCCCCATGGTAGAACTTTCTAATGTTTCTAACTCGATCATTACCTTGCGAGTAGGCGTTGCAGGTCTTATTACCTGAGCAAGATTGTTAGATTTCTGATTCTCAATCTCTTGAAGTAAATCATCAGGTATGAGGAATATCTCTTTGACATGTTCAATCATAAAGGCTAAGGCTGCAGTAAATGTCGTTATATCTTCAGGAACTACGCTTAAACATGACGAAGATTTCTGCAAATTCAAAACGAAACACTGTAGTTTATCCATACAAAAATGCCAAATCGTACTTCTAGTTGAAATTAGGGCCAATATCCAATCGGACTGCTTTCGTCGCAAGTTAAATGGATTCCAATTAAGATTTCAATTTCTATTGGAATGACAATTGGTTTGTGACTGAACTACCTGATATATGAAGAGACTTCGCTCATCACCCCTATATTATAGGTAAATTCTACGTTTTGAAGGATTTGCAAGAAATGTTTGAGATTCCTACAAATCCTCCAAAACTTAGAATGTACCGATGCAAAATTCCTACTGATAGTGTAAAAGTTTCTTTGATAGTGTAAAACTTTGATAGTGCAAGCTTTAGTTTTTTAGGTAGTTCAGACATTAATAAATAGCAGTGCATTTTTTAAGGATTCTTCAGTGGTGGGGCAAAACTGCCAAAGGGCCCATTTTCCTTGCCCTCCCCCAGCATAGTATGCGATCGCCGAAGGTGTGAGCAGAGTACCGCAGGCACGAGTTAGCTAGGGGGGTTGAAGGTGGGGGGCATGTCCCCCGAAGGAAATTTTTAAAATTTGGGTCTCTGAAATAGCATTTCCTGCATTCTGAGAGTACATTTTAAAAAAATCTCAGCTTCTCAAAACAAAGTTTTAATGGTGAAATTTGTAATAAATTGCATGCTAAACATTCAAACATAACATAAGTTTAAGTATATGCTCACCAACATGAGCTTTGGGGCAATAGGCCATTTTTTTCTTCAGTGGTGGGGCAGAGGAAGGGGCCCAGTGGGGCAAATGCCCCACCAGTCCATGGTATTAAAAAATGCCTTGATAAATAGTCCAATTATAGTCGAAGTAACAGTGAAAATGTTTAAATAGTGTACGTGAAAATGATCTAATTTGACGCCAATTCTCCATTCTATGCAGTCACTGATAAGTATTTCACTTACATGTTTGTACTGAATAACACTAGGCGCGAACACCAAAGCGAGGCTGCACGCGCTCATCTTGTTCTCCTTAATATTCGCGATTTCATGAAGTAGCTCCAGCAACTGCTGCAAGAGATGTCGATTGGCAGGCGGAATGAGAAGAAATAATAGCTGCAATGCTTTGATCTGTTTATCTTCATCTCCAAGATCTGTCAGGAAAATACAAAATCGTCAATGAATTTGCGTTAAGTTGCGGTATCAGTGAGCCGAGTAAGATATACTTAAGCTACATTTGCACACAACGATTAACTGGGGGCCGATTTACTTTTTTTTGGAGGCCAAACATTGATAGAAATAAGTAAAAAAATGGATGCTTGTAAGGCTTACCGCCTATTTGCATATGGACTTTTATATGAGCGCTGGTAATGATGGGCTCTGGTAACTCCGCGAGAAAATACTTCAGTATGGAAGCAACATCGTGCTCCGTGAATGTGTTAAAATTGATTTCTATATCCTTGTCCAATAAATGCTTGAGTTCATCCTGTCGTTTCTTGCTGCCGGAAATACGAAAAATTCCTTCAGCTGCCACATCTGTTAGAAGTAAAAAGAAATGTCATGGTATTAAAGCATGATGGTTGCTGTTCAACTGTAGTTGTTTATATTACCCGAGGGCGCCAAGACGGGAGATCGAAGCAGTGCATTTAAAATATATTACACTTTATTGGATATTATCCTGCACTAACGCATGCAGCTAGGATTTATATTCTCAGTTATAAGCAATCTTGTATGAAGAACTTCGAGCGAGCCTTTGTTGCTTTGGCGGCCTCTTTTGAGCTGTGGCAGAGAGCCCCTTCCGCTGCCCCTGACCTAAGCCTATATATACACGCATGCACGCCTGGCTTCAAATTGCTCCAAAACGTGGTGTATTTTTTTGTTGATAGAATCCGAACAGTGGACGGCAGTGCACACAGATAGAGACGACAACAGTGTGAAATTTTCCCGATCCACGCTATCAACTTCCCAACGCGGGAAACATCGAAGTTCTGGCACAGAATAGAAACTATACAGAAGCCAGACCTATGATTTTGGCGTAACCGTAATTCGCCATCAAAATGCTGACGCCATGGTCTTATAGCCAGTGCGCTTATGAGAGGCATTCAACCCCCTGATAATATTCAAAATAGCAGACGTCCAGGGGGGAAATGCCTCTCATGAGCGCACTCGCTAGGACCATGGCGTCAGCATTTTGATGACGAATCATGGCGTGGCAGCGGTTACGCTCTTTTTTGGCTGAGTCGACCTTCTGTGCGTCTTTATTCTATATGGTTCTGTTTAAATTTTTCAGGTAGCTGTATATATCCGTCACAATGCAGTTGTCTATTTCTTTGTTGTCTGGGTCAGGACTCGAAATAACGTTTCCAAGGTTCCCGATCATGGTGATCAGCAGTCATGATTTTCTGCTGATCAAATGAAAATCCGACCGATCAGTATAGGATACGTTGTGTTTATATGTTCTGTGATAATGCCGTAGTATTGCATGGTGTTCGTTAACGACATTATCGGCATCTTGCCGATCAAGATGATCGGCAACCTTGCTTCTCTGCCAATCAAAAGCAATTTCCTGCCGATCATTGATCGGCCGTTATTTCGTGCCCTGGTCTGGGCATTATTTAGAATGGGTTTAGTCATATATAGTGAATTGAATTCTACGTGACGTTACGATACGGTTGAAGTGCAAACCGTGCTTTATAACACTCATTAAATATGGGGTCCATTATTAAACAAACCGTCAAGTTATAATTGGTGTGACTGAACAAAGAGCTCTGCAGAAAGTTCAAAATTATCCGTTTCTAAAGCTTTTTTAAGATCAGTCAATAATTGTTAAGAGGTTCCTGAAAAGGCTACACTTGATGTGCTGACGAGTGGTAAAAAGAGGGACGAATTAAATTCCACTTACGTTTCTTTAAGAAATCGATGAGCACTGAAATTCTGTGAACGTTCGCCTCACTCAGTGGTTGATTGAAAATTGGCGTTGGTCCTAAACCAACAAAAGATTTGAGATAAGCTTTCGCATTGCGCTTGTTCCCAGTTGCTGACAAGTCCGGAATAAGTCGCCATCTTGCAACAAGGTTAATGAGGCCAACAGACTCGCAACAAGTTGTTCCAACAAGTCACGTAACAAGTTGTTTACAAGTTGATGACAACAAGTTATCGCAGCAACTTGTTACGAACAGCCTGTATTAGCAAGTCTGTTACTCGTTAGACGTCAAGCTCGGATGAGAGTCTGTGAAGGTTGGCAGTCACATGACCATTCTTTCCACTCTTTCCCAACCTTTATCAACCTTGTAACAAAGTGATAACAACTTGTTCGAGACAACTAGGAACAAGCAGTACAAACACGTCCTGATTGATGATGTGCTTGACAACAACCTTGCAAATACATGCAGTCACGATCTTTCTCAACGGCCAGTTTATAATAGTTTCTACCTGTAAGCCACATATAAGTCATAAGTATTCTCTAGTAACAATCACTCCGCGTATTTTCAGTTCTAAAATGTTGTATTTCGGTTGATGAGAAAGATCGTAACTCAATCTTTACGACCGTTACGACCATATGGAAACCAGGCCGGGTTAACCGCAACTTGCGCGTTTTTACGTCTGCATGCGTCACCGGGCACATCTCACCGTACGACTCACGTGAACAAATGGAACCGGACGAATTTACTCGTCAGAAGAAGTCGCTAAAACCAGCAGAATAAAATGAAACAAAAATATTGGACAAAACTCACCCCGTAGATTAAGCGTATTTTTAACACCCCCTTGGGCATTCACAAAGCTATATTTTCCCTGCGATTTTCTCCACACTTTTTTGTACTTGTAAATTGCTTTAGTTAAATGTTCATCAAGAAACAACACAGTAGCAGTGTCATCACGGTGGTCAGGCATGTTGTCACAGTCAAGCGTTTAATGAACTGATCTCAAATCATCATACTGCGTTTTAAAGTGATAGACTATTTAAAAGACAATCAAGGCGTGACTACAGCCCATTAAAGCTTAAACAATTGACCATGCTTTAGAGTTTGTTGATTTTGTTCCTGTAAAGACACTATGGAGGAAAAGGCATTGTATAACCAGAGGCCACCCTGGTGTTTAAAATAATGTTTAAACTGCTGATTGTCTCATTTTAGTACATAACAAAACGGAGGATGAAAAAAGATGAAAATTAACTCAGTTTATAAATTCAAGGCTAACCTCAATTTTTTAATCAGTTATAATATCAACTATCTCAGAATATATGTGCTTTCACAGATCTTTAAGTTCCCATATGTAACAAGGAATTTTGTATATTTCTCAGATTTAGGTTTACTGTTATATAAACATTAATATTACTCCACCCAAAAATTCAAATACATAATTATTTATATTTAATAAACTTGACTGATCCCAGCTGTTGTGAGCTAATTATGGGGAAATGATTCCAATGTTTCATTAACATATTAATGATATGTATTTTGTCATTCATAAGTTTTATAAAATATCATCTAAACTACTAAAGTCTCTAAACTACAGTAAAGTGAATTTATTGCTAATTGAATCATACCCCCCCCCCCCCCCTTTTTGAGGGGGGGGAAGGAGGTTTTTGCAAAGC
>CACRXK020006758.1:0-24049 GCA_902702795.2 Paramuricea clavata | reverse complement strand
GGGAGATGGAGATTATGTTACAGTCTTAGCCTAACCGGTCCATGCACGTATTTTGTCACTGATTGTAGGTAGGCAGAAATTTGTGACCGTTTGAGTCCGTTTCTCAGGGATTCTTTCCCAGGAAAAATTTGAAACGTTGAGGCTCGATGGGGGCTTCAATACCCAGCAAACAAAGCATTATTGAATTGCATGTAGTTGGAAAAAGCTCACGCTTGTTAAAAGGAGCTACTTGACATAAACAAGCCATCTTTTCTATCGATATCTATATTAATTTTGTATACATATTATCTAGCAAACGTGTTTACGACGAAATCGATTTTTGGGAGGGGGCTAAGCCAATCTTTGCAAAATATTGAGGTGGTGGTGGGGAGGGGGATTAACCCCCTAGACCTCCTGTAACTTATTTGATATCACCTGCTCATTTCTTAATGATAAATAGAGAAATGAATAATACACGATGCATGGGTTGGGAACGGAAGATTCATAGAGAAGTATGTTGCCCCTGCCATTTTAGAATCTATTGATCCCAACCAGTATGGTCACCTTAGCTCTTATCGGTAGTATGCTACACAATTGGGCCAAGGCTACCAGCGGAACTGGAGATTCAGTGCGCGCGCTTGTATTTGATTACCGCGTAAGGCATTTGATTTAATTGATCATACCATATTGGTTAATAAAATCCGCCAACTTTCTATTCCACCACCTATCATTAATTGGCTAATCGATTTTCTAACTAAGCAGATGCAGCGAGTTAAACTTGAGAGAGATTTTTTCCCAGAATGGGGGGGGGGGATGTTCAAAGGCCCTGAGAACGAGGTTGTTCCACAAAAGGCCAAGCTGGACCGTGGCTCTTTATCCTTATGATAAGCGACCCAAAACTGTCAGACATTAGCTATGAAAAATATATAGATGACATTAGACGGCCTCTGTAGTCGTTCCAATGAACTCGTAACATGGACTGATCAAAACAAGTTCCAACTGCACGATCAGAAATGTAAAGAACTGTTAATCCAGTTCCATAAAACCAGAACACCGTTTCCTAATGTTCAGTTAAACTTAACACCGGGTGTCCAAACTTGGTTTGTCATGCGAAGATTCTTGGACTTACTATCAGTGATGATCTAAAGTGGTCCAAGCATGTTACAGAGATTAAAAAACACAATATGCGAATAAACAAAGAGGTTGTGTATGATATCGAGAATTATCAAGGCTGAGGTTTGTGTTATCCACCGAAGGCTGATGTGTTTAACACAAACCGAGATAATTCTCGATATATCATACGAAAACCGGATTCAATAATTGTCTTATTAGGCCGGGTATCTAAAAAACAAACGCTATGGAAATTTAACAGGCTGTCGTACATCATAGACTTAATAGCTAAACAATTCTGGCTGGGAAATGCCATTTAATTCCAACACTTTCTTGATCTGGTCATCGGTTTTGGTGATTTGAATCATATATAACGGCAGCAAATTGCATTACCTGTAGATTGAAAAGAGGTCACGCTTTTAAAAAAGAGCTATGACCATCTGTGTAAGATGTGGGGGGCCAAACCAAACCAAACCGATACTAAATATCTACAGTTTTTCAGCTGGATTTGGAGAGGGAGATTGATATTTTACTGTTAACTCCGTTTTAGGTTCAGTGACCAACTACGGCGCCAAAACGGAAAATGTTCATTGTTCTTCAATGCAACGTATGGCGATCAAGAGAGCTGATTATGGAGATTTCAATAATAATGACGTGTTTGATGGCAGAGCAAGCATTGATGCACAATGCAGTCCACTTTCTAATTGTCAGGTGAAATCTCGTTGTGGTGGAAGGAGATCTTGTGCACTAACCATGGGCAGCAATTTACTACCATCACCATATTGTCGTGATACTTCAAAAGAAATATATATCGAGTACACTTGTGTGGATAGCAAGAGCTCAAGCCTCGGCTCAAGCATCATAACTGCAGGTAAAGTGGATAATTATTCTTAAATATACTGTAGTATATTCAACAGTACAGCAGCCGGGATGCTTCCTAGAGTAGTAAATGTAATATTTTATTTTATAATATAGCATTTGTAAATTCTGAACGTTGATTGGCTAAGAGCCGTGTTGATATAACTCAATGTCAACACGGGAAATTTTCCGCCGCTTGTAAACACGGAAATTTTGCTTATCTTTCGGGCTTTTGACATTGCTATATTATAAAATTTCCGTATTGATATATAGTTATATCAACACTCGTGGAAGTTGGGAAAACTCGAAATTGTATGAAAACACTCCGCCCTTCGGGCGTCGTGTTTCCATATAATTTCTCGTTTTCCCAATTCCACTCGTGTTGATATAACTGTATATCAACACGGAAAATGTTTTATATTTGTTAAGTACAACCCAATGGAATACAGTATACAAGCATCTTTGTGCAGTTTTGTTGTATTGGTTAATATAAAGGCTTATTGGTAAGTAGACACAGCCATGACAGGCTATAAACGCATAGTAATCGAAATAATAAAAAAGGCGTTCAAACAATTCAGTTCTTTTTTCGATATGTTTGTAATATTTTCCTTAAAATATCGTCAAAATCTTGCTTTGTTATAATGATTCCATGAATTTAACAGTTTCAACAAAATAAATTGCACTCTTTAATTCTAAACTTTTCGTTTTAGCAACCAAGATGAGATTAACACATTGGGCAAACGAAGGTTTCATCCAAATAAAGGACGGTTTAATTTGGCGAACAGTTAAAGAAGAACATTGGGATAAAAATCGTCAGAAAATGCTGTGTCAGCATTTGGGATTTAAAGAAACGAACACGAATGATATTAGTTCTAATTTTCAGATTGGGGCAGGACGTGATATTGCAACTGGGAGCTTGGTATGTTATAGCAAACGACCAAGGGAAACCTCCTGTTGTATCAATCTTGTTCCCTCCACAAGCACTTCAAATACCAAGATGACGTGGGCCAAATGTGAGTAACGAACATATTTATGCCGCAGTCCGATGTCAGTGTGGGAGTTAATTTACTCAGTTTTACTCTTTTAACTGTAGGCAAGATATGCGATAAACCGCTATCTCTGAGTGACGACAACAAGTTTTCGCGAAACAAAGTATTTTCTGGCAGTGGTGGCTCTAAATATTATGGAAACGTGAGATCTAACAGAGTTGGTTGGTGTGCTTCGGGTTCCACATCGTATCTTTTGCTCGACCTTCAAAAAGAATATCACTTAACACATGTTATGGTTATAGCTGATAGAAAACAAACAAAGTGGAGTAACTCGTATTCAATGAAACACAGCCGTGCTGAAACTTTGATCGATAGTAGTAGATCAATACAGGTATCTGAAATAGTAATCTGTAAAATTCGATATTATATGATGAAAATTCGATGAAATTTCGACAGGAATGAATGTTTAATGTGGAGATGTTGGATCCACATTTACAGAATTTGCCTGATTTTTCAAACCTTGCTTTTCACCAACTATATATATACACTATTGAAGTGAAAAGTAAGATAATAAATTTGGACACAGTCACACAGTCCAGAATTTGGTTTGTTTTTCGTTGCTGCAGTTTGACGGTATTAACGCAACGCAACGTGTAATTCACGATATCTGTTTCTTCTGCTAGATCACAGAAAACCAGAATGGATACCAGGCATCCATTACGCAGCTTGATAGAGTTTATAATGCGAGATATATAAAGATCCAATCCAATCGAAAAACGGACTTTTGTCTTAGAATAGAACTATGTGGAGAAGGTACTGTAGGTTACTAGTATTAGTTTCTTTACCAACCAAGGTAACTTACTAGAAACTCTCTATGACAGGAGGGCAATTTCCCATATTACTTTTTGGTCCAGGAATCGCTGCGAGTTGGGGGAGGGAAGGCAGGGGCCATGCTTCCCCGCACTTTTTCTTCTGAAAAGATTTTCTTCCGCACTTTTTCTTCATATTCTGACCACAAATGGCTTCGTTCACTCCCTGAAAATATTGTTAGGTTAATCAGGATAGTAAATAATTTCGAAAAGTAATCTTCAGGACAGACAAAAAATTACTTATGTATAGGACCTGGTGTTTATCCGTGCGGAAGTAAAAGACCATGGCTTGTGAGGTTGGTGTTTATCTTTCATCTTGATCAAAACATCCTATTGAAAGACGCTTGCCGAAAAATAATATTGGTATCGATCCCTACCTTTCTCTCGAATTGTTCATGTTGTAAATTGACCTATACTTAACATATCAAACGATACCAAATAACCTTTTAACTTTCCCTAATGTACCGTAAGATTCACCAGTTGTAAAAACTTCACTGTTGCGCGGGGGCCGGGGACTTTACCATGGCGCATTATGACGTCAATAACTGTGAAACAGGAGAAGCGATGTTTTACAATATATTACGCAGTTATATTTTATATTCTCACTTAAGCAATCTTGTATCAAGAAATTTTAAGGGCCTTCGTTGCTTTGGGGCCCTTTTTTGATCTGGGGGCGTGGGGCAAAATGTCCCTTTGCCCCCTCTCCCCGGACATCATAAATGTAAGTGTTCACACCAGATAGGATAAATTGCTTGCTAATGTTTGCGTTGTTTTCAATCTTAGTTGAAACGCCTGCCCCTGTGAATGATATTAAAGTTACACCGTCAAACACCTCGGCACAAGTGACATTGGAAAATCCAGCGCCTGAGACGTCCAGTTAATAACACATTATAAAATTTATCTCAACGAAAGCTATCTAAGGACAATACGTCGACAGGGATCTAGAACTGAATTCAGTATTACTGGACTGACACGGTTCACTAAGTATACTGTTACAATTTATGCTGGAGATGGCTCTTCACAGTGGAGCAGCAGCATAGATAAAATATTCACGACCAATACAGCAGGTGAAGATAAAAGATGGTTCCCTGAATATATCTTAACTATGTACAGCATTGCGCACATTTGTTTTTCCAACTATGATTCCGCATCTCCTTCTGGGGGCGGTTGTTCAAAGGTGGGTTAACCCTGGGTTAAAATTCAACCTGCTTATTTGGTTTGTGTATTTCTGCACGTCTGTGTATTTCAAAACTTCAGAGAATTAAACTATCGATCCAGACAAGATCTCTGAAGAACCATTTCCAAATTTATAGACAAGCTATGAAGAAGTTTGCTTTGAACTTTGAATTAACCTAGGGTTAAACTAACCCGGCTTTGAACAACCAGCCCCAGTACTCAATTTACAGTATGAGTAATAATCCAAATATATGAAAGGAAAAAAAGATTTTGAAGAAAAAGGTCGTCTTCGAAAAATTAAAATATGAACTAAACAAAACAATGTTTGGAATTTGTAAATATTCGACTTTATATATTGCTTATCATGATAACTTTCTGATCTCTTATCTTTTTTAACTAAGAGTCTTATTTTCACGTTCTTTATGCATGACCGCGTCGCCGTCCTTATATAGGCTAGTTATGCTTTCATTATTCGTGCAATGGAGGGCCATTAAGAAAAGGGACATTGGGACCTTGTAGGGAGAATTTTTGGACCTTTTTATATTATCATCCTGAATTCAAGCACTAATAACTTCATCCTTGCATTACCTAACTCAAACTCCATTCTGCTTTATGGTGAACCCTAATTTAATCCTATAATCCTTGCCTTAATCCGTAACATAGGTATGTGTAAAAATCTCCCGAACGTGACACTCAATACACGCTTTTTTTTCTCTTTCTTCAGTACCTAGTGGAGCTCCAGGATTGGTGGCTTTCACAAACCGCAGTAAAGAACAACTGACAGTGTCCTGGAGTACTCCATCTAGAACTTCACAGAATGGTAAATTGACCGCATATAGAGTTTGCTATTGCACTGCTCATAACCAATCAGAATTAAGAATTTTTTCATGTATATTATTAGAGAAGGAATTGTACAATCAGGGGGGCCGGAACTGGGGGGCAGGAGGGGCAGACGCCCCCGTTGCCCTTTTCCAGGAGGGGCAAGGGGGGCGAAGGTGCCCTTTCAATTTAAAGGATTGCCTTAGCGAAATAGCGAATTGTCAGAAATGTTAGTGCAATTATTTTACGAATTTGCTTCAGAAAACGCAAGAAATGCAGTCATCGAGCTTCAAGAATAGCACAATCGCCTGGCAGAGAACCCCCTCACACCCCTATCATCCAATAAATAGAAAACATGGTTAATTAGGCGAAGTTCAACTCCCGATGTTTTGCAAACATCTCTTAGTATATATCAATACAAAAGTGTTCTGTCAAAAGGACGAAAATCTGCCGCCTTGCCTTCACATTGTTCCGGCGTCCCTGTGTACAATCAGTTCTATACAAACAATGCAGTGAAGTCTCTCTCCTCCGCAGAGGCTTTAGTTTTCTTAGGATTTAATATTGCAATGAGATACATTTCACTACACTTTACATGGCGGATCTTGGAACACGAAGTATATTATGTTGCAGTACGGTACAGTACAGTACAGTACAAAACAACACAGTACAGAACACTGTAATAGTATATAGTATATACACATGCATCATGCAAAGGTTGAGCTGTTTCAAAAACATGCATCACAGGCTAGCACGAAAAGATAAATTAGATTATAATTAATTGAACTAACCATTGAAATTCTGTATAAAAATTGTACATTCAAACTATATGCGATAATATATATATACGCCATGTTTGTCTTTTTTGAGCTCCAAACATTTCAAAAATATTAATTTATACGGGCATTTTTGGATATTGAAAAGGGCACATAAAAACTTCTTTTTTAAAAACAATTTCCCGTCATACTATACGGAAATTGCACGTTTTTTACCAAATTGTTTTTAAATACATCGAAACTTCCAAACAAAAAGGGCACCTTTGATGTTAATTTAGTATTTACACTGACATTAGCTTGTACATTAGCTTGAAAAGTGCCCTTTTCACCACAAAAAAGGGCACTTTGGGTCATTTGAAAAAATTGGGGGGGGACGTGTCCCCCCCCCGGTTCCTACGCTCCTGAGAATTACTTATCGTATACATTCCGCATGCCAGAAATTCATTAATAGAATGGTATCATACGAGTACTGTCATAACAACCCTTTAGCCGACATAGGCTCTGGCTGATTATAACATAGGCTCTGGCTGAGTTTCCAGACTATATCTTTACTGACTATTTTGGTATGTAGTTTTACTGACAGCGTGCTCTGATATATACATGCACTAGTGTACTTTTCAACATTTAGACAAAGCAAATGACACCAGCTGTGGAGCAGAATGGTATATTGTTGTCGTAACATTGGTGTCTGGAATCATCATTGGAATTCTCCTTTCCTACATTGTGTCGTGTTCTCGTCGTAAATTTAGAAGGACACAACCTCAATCAAACCATGAACCAAAGACAACTGAAGCTGATACAACTTATCAAGAGCTTGATCTTACAAAACTGAACACAGAAGATAATTATCAGTCGTTGAGGGTGAATGCTGAGGAGGAGTCAACATATACTGATTTAAACCAAACCAGAGATGTAGAAGACAACTACCAATCTCTGACTTAAACTTGGAATATTTATTTAATGGTGAAAGGTAGCCTCCTCCCTTTATTCTATAGGGGTAACCTTTGTTGAGGTTCTTGTGGTGGAGACGTCATTTTTGTTTAAAGTGAAAATAGATTGGGCCGTCAATCGATAAATAAAAATCGATAATCGCAGCCAGACCATACTGTTTTGTTTTCCAGGGATTTACAGTAATTGCGACGCCTAGATCCGTCGCTGAAACAACATTAGCTTAAAGGCTAGTTTCCACTCAGGAAAATTATTCGTGGATTGGAACGGACAAGAAAATTTTTCTTTTCTTCGTGAAAATCATTAGTTCCAACCCAGAGCCCACAAGACAAAGAAAAAATTTCTTGTCCGTTCGAATCCACGGATAATTTTTCTGAGCGAAAACTAGCCTTTAACCTCTAGCCTTTAACCTTTAGCCTTTAACCTCTAGCCTTGGAGCCTGAGGTGTGCAGCTTATCTGTCTTATCCTTTTGCCTCAGTGCTAGTTTGAAAAAAATTGGAGCATCGGCCAGTCTTGGCTTCTCTATGGCTGTTATTTTGGACAGTCTGGAGTGTCATAGTTGCAAATTGAAAAAAAAACACAAGTTGCATGCCGGGTAATTTTTCTCACATGGCAACTGGATAAGAGGTCATGATTATTCTGTTCCCCGGTTATGATTTTCAAAAAATAACCTGTTATACTAAGTTTTTAACACTGAACAGATGCGTGAAGAACTCACTTGCAATATATATATTCTAACTACCATGAGGATATTACGCTGAAACAATAATGACGAGTTTATAATTTCGGTTTGATGAGATACTAGAGCTACAATCTTGGACATATTATTGATTGCATGAGACTACTTTTCCCCTTTATACAAAATTCGATAGATTTTATGCTAATTTTTCAGAACATTTAGCTCAGGGAAGCCATACCACCTTTTCAGGACAAGGCCGGAAAATTTGTTCGGACGTGTGTGCGGCCGCCAAGGCAAACTTTGACAAGTGTTCAAGAAATACTTCTACATAATGAAGATAAATATTTGACAACATTCTGTGCAACAAAACCCTCAAGGGAAACTGTTAAAGGAAAACTGTCTGTACCAGTGTAGGTAGTACCAATGTGAAAATGCTGTGCTGAGTGGTTATATCACTACCTTAAAGAGTTTCTGCTTGTTTTTGTTGAAGGAAAACTCGTTGACCCTACACACGAGAACGTAAACTTGTCAAGAAAAATTTGACAATAAACGTGGCCATATTAAAGTGTATCGAAAACCGGCATATTGTGTACCAGGATACTACTACACACAGTAAAAATTGTCACAGTAAAATTTGTTAATATTGCATGTATACAGACTCACATAGCAAATAAAACTTGCCACATAAAAACTTCTCATAGAAAACGTGCTCGTCTGTAACCAGCTTTAAAAATGGACATTGATTATATTAAAAGCTTGCTTATTCAAAGTACTTTAATTTCCAAACATATTTCAAAAGGTCGGTTTCGTTTCAGTGTTTTGAAAAGGTTTAAATGTTAGATGTGACCTATATAAACTAACTACTTTTCTTTCTTAATCACCACTGAAATTCGCATTAAATGCAGGATTTTCATATTCCACTGCCTGATCATCACCCCGCTTCGTATGATGTGGATCAAGGCTGAATCTAAACCAGAAATTTCTACAGGACAAGAATCCTCAACCTACATGTCCTTGAAAGACAACAGAGAACCTGCGGACTTTTATCAACTTCT
This sequence comes from Paramuricea clavata, assembly GCA_902702795.2. Classification (NCBI taxonomy): domain Eukaryota; kingdom Metazoa; phylum Cnidaria; class Anthozoa; order Malacalcyonacea; family Plexauridae; genus Paramuricea; species Paramuricea clavata. The sequence continues at coordinate 14,793 of CACRXK020006758.1, read as the reverse complement.
ACACTCTGTAGCAGCCAGCAGGACTGCACGTTGATCCAGATACTGATTCGACAAAAAACCAAGTTCAATATTGGAGTTGTATTAAAACTGCCATAAGTGGGAAAGGATGTTGTAAATAGTAGAAAAGAAAGCAAACCAACACTTCCTATAGCACGCTGTAAAAATATTTCGTTTTCCTGAAAACCTAGACCAACCTCGTACCCATGCAGTATTTCCGTATGAGACAGCAAACCATGAGTTCTTTCGCAAATCATGAGTTGTTTCGAACCTATCAAAGGTAACTTTATAGTTCCCAATATGTAGGGACTTATAGCCTTTGTCTTTGATAATTTATATTAAAGTTTTAACTATAGTATAGACAGTTTTAGACACTGTCACTGACCTTCATCACTTCAATGCCATTCTAGCATTCTACAATCTTGGACAAAACCCTTGAGACTGTTCCAGCCAATATTGCAAAGTATAAATGCATACTGACAAAACAACCCTTGGCACCCCCTCCACCCCAACGGTAATTTACCATGACACACTGAGATCAACATTGAGTTTGGGGGAGCAGGGGCTTGTCTTAAGAAGCTCAACATGAGAGGAATTTAGTTATCACAAGTGCATGTATCCAAATGTTGTAGGGGGCGGGAGGGGAGGGAAATAGCCTCAACCAATAGACCTTTCCCCTTTGATCTAGACTAGTCTGGACAAAAATTTCATGACAGCTTGAAAGAGCATAGCAAATTAAAGTAGTAATATTCCGAAGTTTCGTTGCGTTGTAAAATGCCGATACTATAGCCTTGCGAAGTTTGCCGTTTTTCAGTCATTTTGCATTACAAACGTACGGGAAATTGATAATCAGATGATCAAACTATTACATACAGATTTTACTTCCTGAATTAACTTGGCACAATTGCAATAAAAAAATGGCAAATACATACGACCCGATTTGATATACGAGCCGATCGAAATTGCATTTTTTCACCATTGGGAATTGAGCCGGCAAAACTATTGTCGCAGTGATTGAAATTATTCTCATTTTGGATTCAAATCCCCCTGTAACATACGGGTTATTTATTAAGTCTTTGTAAATTTAGAAATGGCCGGTTCAACTTGCATGCGACTTATCAACGAAATTTCGTGGGTAAATTAACATCAGTTACGAAAAAAGAAGATTGCAGAAAACATGGGATGCTGAATCATTTCACATTTAAGCAAAGATGTTCATAGCTGCAGAGTCGAAGAACCTTATCATGTACAGATGTCAGTCGGGAAAAGGCGATTTTCGCCGACAAGATTTTATAATTTATATACCGATGAACTTGTTGTTTATATATAAGCATAAATCGAAAGCTTTTTCGGAATCAATAAACATGGCGTTGGACCGAACATATCAATTATATTGGTCGCTATACCGAAACCGACAATAAATTAAGTGTGCGTTGAATTAAATCCAATTTCCAAGTACAGTTTGGTGATAAATATTGCTCTCTGTATAAAGTCGGTTTAATTAACATATATTCGTTTCGTGCATGATGCATGTTTTCTCGGGAACTAAAATGCGGAAGTACAAAGACTAGGAACTCGTGGTTTAACGAGCCTTTTCCTGTATCAGTTTCCACAATCAGCAGCAGAATGTCGTGGCTAGTTCATCGCTGGTTACTGTTATATGGTACAATATCATTTGTGTTTAAAGGTAGGTATTCTGATGTATATATTTGACGAATATATTACTTCTGTCAAACAATTCAAGTGGCTCGTGCCTTCCTAAAAACATTTTTCAAAAAATCCCATGAAATCCGGCCAGATTTTGCGAAATCCCTAAAATCCGAAATTGAACTCGAATATAATCCCTGAAAATAAGAGAAATAAAGTGATTAAAGTATTAGCACAATCTCTTGTAAATTCCGTCAGGGGATTTTTTAACTATATATAACTACTGGGGCATTTACCTCTGTATAGGCCCTTTGCTTGCCCCAGTAGTGATCGAAGCATGATTTTCAGATGAACTGGGCTCTTTTGATCATTGGTAAAAAGTTAACCTTGTTGAAAGATCGAGATGCTTTCTCAAATCCTCTCACATTCTCGACATTCCCTCTTATAAAAGTCAGCACAGGCAGGGGCGGCGCTAAAAGTGTGTTGTGGGTGTGGAACACCCCCAATCGTCAGGTAGTCGGCAAATTATCTAATCCCAGTTGGATGAAAAGAAATACTAATTAGCGTTTGAAATTAGTATAGGCAATATTTCACTTACACCCACACACCCTCTATTTAAATAGCGATGGCGCTGCTCCTGAGCATGCACAGAGTGATTTTTACACAGTACCCGTATAAACTGTGTGGGGGAAGGCCCTAATTGAGACTAAGCCCCAGTAGTTGTAATTTTTTTAAAAATGCCCTGAATTCCGTGAAATCAAACCTGAACTCAACTGCCTAATCGCTGGCTATTATTCATCCGACTCAAATGTGCTAATCTATATAGCTTAGTACACGTACGGTGTCAAAATGCGAGTGCACAAAATATATTAGTATGTTATAGAAGTAGCTACATAATTTAGAGTGTTGGGCATTGGCTGCATACCTGCAAATGTTGTGTTTCTTTAAGAGTTTTCACACAATTGAATGGCCACACTGCACCAAATCTTAAAGAAGCATTTCAATCTAATAATTATGAAAGACATACATATACAATCTCAGAAATAGGAAAACTGATTTAGCATCACCTATGCCGAAAAGAGAATTCGACAAGAGGTGCTTCAGTTATAACGGTGCCTTGCATTGGAACAATCTTCCCCATGAGGCAAAATTTGCTGAATCCTTAAGCTCTTTCAAATCGATATTAAAACAAAGAATGCGTAGAAACTTGCACATGTATGATCGTGCATTAAAAATCATTGTATTTTCTTGTTCCCTTTCCTGCAGTCTAGTCTAATTGTTTTATCTTTTTTCGTATTTCTTTATTTTTTGTAAAAATTATCTCTATACTTCACGCCCCTCATGGAAATCAGTCTCCTAACGGTTGTTGAGGCTTGCTTGGTTAAATATAGTTTGTATATGTATGCCACATTCTTTTTGGAAAGTGTATATTGATTTTGTACAAACTTTGTTTTAATGACCTATATCACCGTAGAATCTCAAGCCCTTTTTACACGTAAAAATGGTAGAAGCGTAACCAGGATTATTCATATTAATAGTTTGGACGTTCTCTGCATGGTTTATAAAAAATATATTCGTATAGATGCATTATCGCTTGCCCGTTGAAGACTGCAGACTGGCAGTCGAAAGCTCGTTTCAATAATTTTTTATAAACCATAGAACGTCCAAACTATTCACCTCTTTACACGGTTTGACCTCTGACGAATCTCTGTATAATCCCATGGTACAATTTGAGAATATGTATGTATCTTTTTTCTAAACTAAAACATCCCTAGAAATAAATTGGGACAATAATCCTACAAATTATAAAATCCTAATCAAATAATCTATATAATCTGGTTTTTCATGCGTTGTAAATAGTTATTCAAACTGTAGGTTGACATGGCTGCAGTTATAACAGTTGAACTACCATTTTTGAAAATGCCAAAAATTAGCATAAAACGGCCTATAAAATATTCTCCGCTTTTATGTTACATTGTGGTAAGTGCCTTCTCGTACGAACTTGTCAACAATTGAATAAACGTGGCGTACTATACAAAGCTCTATTTTGGGACCACTATTTTAATACTCATTAATATGTTACTATATTTTAATACTCTATATCAGTTTAAAAGATTAACGTCTGTATTCTAAAAGGTCGCTCACACTCAAAGAGTGGAGGTTAAATCTGAGCTTGCCTTGAGAGTGCAGTTTTTGAATAGCTGGATGGTGAGTAGTCACATAGTAAAGTATACGACACTAACCATCCAGCTATTCAAAAACAACACTGACACTCATGGGAAGCTCAGATTGAACCTTCACTCTTTGAGTGTGAGCGTGAGTGAGCTTTTAGAATACAGGCGATAGTATATATAATATAGCTGTAAATTTTCTTGTACATGTAAAATTTTTTATTTATTTTTTGGCACAGTCGCCCCTCGTGGAAATCAGCTTCGGTTGATGGGATCAGCGTGTATAAATAAAATTTCTATCTTCTATCTATCTAGTTTACGCCGAGTACACTTGTGTGGATAGCAATAGCTCAACCATCACAACAGCAGGTAAACTGGATATTCTTAAATATAGAAATATTTAACAGCAGCCGGGGTGCACCCAAGACTAGTTAATGTAATATTTTACTTACAATAGCTTGCGCAGCTTTTACTGTGTTTGCAGATGGCTTAGTATAAGTATAAGTATAATTATTATACATTTAATATGTATTCTCGTTTCTAATTGGTCAGAAAGCACCGGCTAATTTTCAGTATTCGGCATTTATTACGTATTTTCCGCCGATGACGTCATCAGCGTCCAATAATTGTTTTTTTGGATCGAACTTGCATCCAAAAAAAAAATTATTGGACTCTCTCGTGCCCAAACCCTTGCGCGGCCAAAAGCTTGAACCTATAAGCGCGCAATCTCGTTCCCAGAGTATGCCTGTTCGCGGGTTAGGTTGTGCCACAACCTAACCCGCGAACAGGCATACTCTGGGAACGAGATTGATAAGCGCGCGAAAAAACAAACAAACAATGGCCTACAGCAGATTTGCTTCGCTGATTGAAAGTGAACTCTCCAAATTATTGGCAGATAAGGACAGTGAAAGCACGAAAAAAGCCACAAAGGGGTAAATAGAAGTAGAAATAGAATATTTAGCTGACCTTTGACTTTGTGCAAGGTGTTTGATATTCAAATTGTATTTTTCCTACCTCGTGAACAGGAATTTGTCCTTTTAATGTTTCTCATGTCTTTAAATGTATAATAAAACAATTATTGGATTCGGCTTTCGCATGATATCAAGAATTATTCAGACCTCGGTCTATGTTATCCGCCTCAGCTTCGCTTCGGCAGATAACATTGACCTCGGTCTGAATAATTCTTGATATCATGCTCAGCCTCATCCAATAATTGCTTAGTATAAGTGTAAGTGTAAGTGTAAGTGTAAGTGTAAGTGTAGGTGTAGGTGTAGGTGTAGGTGTAGGTGTAGGTGTAAGTGTAGGTGTAGGTGTAGGTGTAGGTGTAAGTAACCATGAAGGCCTGACACATATTTGTGCTGATTATATACAGTAATGGAAGTAATATTTCAAATCCGACTATGAGGACTGGACTAGATTTCAAGTCCGCGCAATTTGATCAAGTCCGAGCCAGCCGAGGATTTGATTTGTGACATCTCATGCAAATGAATCACTATTTAATTAATTTTTATACGGTCCAAGGACTGAATTAATTTTGATCCTGTCCTACGACTGGATCAATGTACTTCATCAGGTATCCAGTATTATCATATGAGCAGAATAAAGCAATATGGTTGGCTAATGCACTCATGAATTATTAATGAGTTTGAGATATAATAATAAAGGGCAATCAAACCATGCAGTCCAACATTGTCCAACATAATCAATCCAACAATGTTGGGATGATATTGGTTGAAAGGTTTTAGCTGCATATACAGTCAAACCTGATCAAACATAGAGCCCCAGTTGAGTATAGGACCAACATTTGCTAGCAGCAAGCATGTATTGCTGAGTTTGGTAAAGTTTGGTAATTAATGCGTGTCCAGTGTGGTTAGATGTTGGATCAGGTTTGACTTGGCACAAAAATGTTTCCATCTAAGATCATCCAACATTGTTCGAGTGGTTTGAACGGGCCATACTTGTCAATATGTTTGTAATATTTTCCTTAAAAAATCTTCAAAATCTTGCCTTGCTAATTATTGTATAAATTTGACAGTTTTAAAAGAATAAAGTGTACTCTTAAATTCTAAACTTTTCGTTTTAGCAACCAATATGAGATTATCACAATGTGCAAACAAAGGTTTCATTCAAATAAAGGAAGGTTTAATTTGGCGAACAGTTAATACCGATGAAGAACATTGGGATAAAAATCGTCAAAAAATGATGTGTCAGCATTTGGGATTTAAAGAAACGGACGTGAATGATATTTTTTATTATTATCTGATTAGGACAGGACGTAATATTGCAACTGGGAGCTTAAGATGTTATAACACTCGGGGAAGTAAAATGTCCTGTTGTATCCATCTTGTTCCCTCTAGAAGCACTTCAAATATTAACATGACGTGGGCCAAATGTGAGTATGGCTTACGTGTAAAGGCCCTAGCTGTCACCAGTGGCGTACCTACAATGGTCTCGGACCGGGAGAACCCGGGGCCCCAACCCCAATGGGGCCCCCCAGGCTCAGGCTATATAGCCTAGAGTATAGAGCAACACTGCTGTTTCTGACCATCAGAATTCTGTAAAATCTCTCCGGCCAAAGTCCGGGAAATGGCATTTCAGAGAGTCTAGATTCAAAAATCTTCCGGGTGAGCATGCCCTGGACCCACTAGAAAACTCGTGCATATACGGCGCTCGACTAGGGGAGCCTTCGAAAAGTTTGAACCAGGGGCCTTCTGATATAATGTTACGCCACTGGCTGTCACATGCACTATTGCGTATCGTACTAGCCAGTGCCAGCGTACGAAAAATATCGCTCATACGCTGGTATACGCTGACATATGCTAGGGGTACGTTAGGCTTAGGTTGTATACGTTTCAAGCACGGTCGCATAACGGTAAAGCAGAAAATTTTTTTAAGCATGCCCAAAAATGTTTTGCGTATTCGGACGTATATGGTTTATACGCGCCGATAAGCATACTCTAAGCACACGCTGAATACGATAGCTAAAGTACGCCAGATGTACGGTACTCATACGCTGGCGTTTCAAATGAGTTTTGTGCATATATGAAAATTATTTCATTAATTTTCATACGCTTCTCATACGTTTCTCTCATACGCAATAGTGTGACATCCAGGGCCCTTAATTAACGAACATGAAATCAGTATGTATTGGGTTTTCTCAGTGTGTTCTTGTTCCTCCAACACCTAACTGACCCTCTGACTTGCATAAACATGCATGCATGGGAAGATAAATTGGTGATTTTAGATTCCTTTCACGTTACAAGTAATTAGGATTAGACGATTATAGTGTACAAATTTATGCAGCAGCCCGATGCCAGTGCGGGCATTTATTTACCCAGTTTTACTCTTTTAACTGTAGGCAAGATATGCGATACACCGCTATCTCTGAATGACGTTGACACGTTTCCGCCAAACAAAGTATTTTCTGGTAGTGGTGGCTCTAAATATTATGGAAACGTGAGATCAAGCAGAGTTGGTTGGTGTGCTTCGGGTTCCACCCCGTATCTTTTGCTCGACCTTCAAAAAGAATATCACTTAACACATGTTATGGTTATAGCTGATAGAGAACAAACAAAGTGGAGTAACTCATATTCAATGAAATACAGCCGTGCTGGGACTTTGATTGATAGCAGTAGATCAATACAGGTATCTGTAATAGTAATCTGTAAAATTCGATATTATATGATGAAAATTCGAGAGGAATCAATATTTAATGCGGAGTTAAAAATTCACATTTACAGAATTCTCATGATTTGCACAAACATTTTCCTCGATTGTTGTAAACCTTGCTTTTCACCAGATATATATACAACATTGAAGTGAAAAGTAAGACATTAAATTTGTTAGCAACCGCAAACTGCATGGACACACTCGCACTTTAAAATAAATCCATAATTTGGTTTGTTTTCCGCGTTGCTACAGTTTGACAGTATTAACGCAAAGCAACGTTTAATTTATATACGATAACCGTTTCTTCCGCTAGATCACAGGAAACCAGAACGGATACCAGGCATCCATTACGCAGCTTGATAGAGTTTATAATGCGAGATATATAAAGATTCAATCAACTCGAAATACGGACTTTTGTCTTAGAATGGAACTGTGTGGAGAAGGTAGGTTACTAGGTAACTTACACTAGAAAAGTTGTGTGATAAGTGAAGATATCCATCGACGAAATTCCTAAGATAAAAATACACAAAAAAATCTCGAAAAATCCGAAAAAACTAGCAAAACAAAAAAGCACTAATAATTGCAGCGAATTGACACATCAAACGTTAACGGTCCCAAATTTTAAAACTTCTGCATGTCCAAGTCAAGATACACCAGACAGACAAAATGACCAGTAGTCCAGTATAGCATGTTTAATTCCTTGCTATATAAACTTTGTCGTGTTTTCTATTTAGCTCAAATGCCAGCTGCTGTACAAGACATTAAAATTCAACCATCATATACCTCGGCAAGTGTGACGTGGAAGCTACAAACCTCCGCTTCAGCCTCTAGTTATATAACACACCTCGTCATATACCTCAATGGTACAGAATACAAGAATGTATCTCGAGGAACTCAGACCAATATTGAAGGACTTAATCTGTTTACTTGGTATGAAGTTGAAATTGAGACTCGTGATCGTTCTTTGCAGAAGAGCATTAAGGTTTTTAAAAGTTTTAAGACCAGGGTAACAGGTAAACGTAGCTGCATGTATGTGTATACCGTAATCAATTACTGAAAATCTTTTTCAAAACCCTTACTATATGGAAATAGGATAAAAGTCCAATTTTTTGCAAATATACTGTAGAATAGAAATCCAATTTTCATACTAATTACAATTTCCATACTATGGAAATAGTATGGAGATAATACGAATTTAATGATGTAACTGCAAATTCTGTGGTATGGATTTCACTATTTTTTTCCAGTGATAATACATACATTAAACCTCTCTTCGAAATACGTTTTCCTCATTAAGGAGATACACGTAACCGATATCTATCTTTTGATGTTTTATCTTTTACACCACAAAATATGTTCAGAAATAAGAGAGGTCACGAAGTTTGTTTTGTCAATGTACGTTAGGTTTGTAATATTACAAGCAATTCTCTCAACCATTATGTCCAAAATTGTAGCTGGATTGGGAACAGAAGATTTATACTCTGCTGCTAACTCTGTTTCAGGTACAGTGACCAACTACGGCACCACAATGTCAAATGTTCGCTGTTCTCCAGCACATATTGTAATCAAGAGGGCTGTTTATGGAGATTTCAATCAGAAAGGCGTGTCTGCTGGCACTGCAAGAATCGATCCGAAATGCAATGTATTAACGAACTGCCAGGTGAAATCACGTTGTGATGGGAAGAAATTCTGTAAATTGGCCGTCAACCAAAATTTATTACCATCGCAGTATTGTTCGAGTACTCGAAAAAAAATTTACACCGAGTACGCATGTGTTGATACCTATCATTCAACCACCATAACAGGTAAACTGGATATTCTGAAATGTATAAATAGCATTTAAAGAAATGCTATTTAACAGGGTGCATGCTAGACTAGTAATATCATCCGCCGTATAACATTACATCTGCACGTCTTTGCCTTTGTTGGCCGATTACTTTACAAAAGGCGTTACAGTTAAGTGTCAAGTTACATATTTGGTGACTAATAATAGTAGACAAACATATTTTGTCTACCATTATTGGTATTAAGCTTTGATCACTGACAAGGCCATTGTATCAAGCACTCTACAAATCTAAGGGACAACCAATAATAATAAAAAGGCTGTTATTTAAAACACTTAAACAATGTCCAACACTGTCGATCTATTGAACAATGGGTGATACTGGTTGAAACCTTTGATGTTGGTTTCACAATCGGCACACATTAATTAAGACGTAAGATGACCTAGTTCACCTGAACAGAGCATGCGTATGTTGTCATGCTGATGTACTGATATTAATGAGGCTAAAAACATAGAGATTATAAACAACACTAGAAGGGGCATCGAGAGTGATATTGGGGAACGTGGTAATGGGGGGGGGGGGGAATTGAAATCCCGGATGAACACTACACCATTCTTGGGTTACGCTTGAAACCAGAAAAATTTTAAACAAGAGTCACAAAACTGGGTGTTTTATATGTTTTGCATGTCATTACAACAAATATTCCTCCCAAATTTTGAATTCAAACGATTAATTCCCCAAAGATCAAAATTGCTGCAGCTCTAAAAATGTGTTATGGACAAAATGGAGGTAAAAATGTTTGGTAAAAATCAAAACGGGACTACTTAACCGCCATAAACATGGATTTAGAGATTTTGGCTCAAATTCTTATTTTAGCATTTTAATTTTTTGCCCCCCAATAGCCGCGTTACCTTACTTTGACTGACTTAAGATTACGATGCCTCCTCTAGTGTATAATCTCTGTGGCTGAAAAACCGTATATTAATTCCGATTTTGGGCTCATGTGGCGAACATGCAATGATTTTTTAAAACATCTAAATATTTTCCTATAATAAAAATGGGCACATTTCCTCCTTTGCCTTCTCTAGGAAAGGGCAGGAGGCGTGATGGAGAGATGTCTCCTTCCCCCCCCCCTCGTTCCGTCGTTCCTGGTTGTTAGCATCTATTGCTACGCGGTTTACCACCCAAAATTGGAATGGTCAAGGTATGGACGCATGGCAGGACTAGAAAGGGTATTGTAACAGTTTGTCTAAAGAATAAATCTACTCTTTCATTCAAAATTTCAGAACCTAAGATAAGATTAACAATTTCATACCGAGGTTATCTTCAAATAAAGGAAGGCTCTACGTGGATATACGTTAATGAAGAAAATTGGGATGCAAAGCGAGAAAAAATGCTGTGTCAACACTTGGGATTCAAAGAAACGGACGCGAAGGATCCTCAAACTTTTTCGTTTGGGTCAGGCCGGTATAAGATTTCAATTGGGGACTTGATATGTTATAACACACAGCCAAGTGGATATCCTGTTGTGTCCATCTTATTCCTTCTATACCTTCCTCAAATGTACCAATCCCATACGCGAGATGTGAGTATGATATAAGTATAACCATTGTAAAATAATTATTTTATTATAACAGTCATAAAATCAGCGCAAATTGATTATGGTGTATACCTGAATATAAATATAATTATAAGTCTTGTTAGATTTATGTAATAAGTGTAGGAAATTACACAGTCGAGAAATATGTTCATGAAAAATCGCACACCATAATAAACTATATTAATCACGTTCATGCATCCAAACATACAAATAACTTAACATAATTTCTTATCCTACCATGACAGTACTTTAAATATGATTGTACCTACTTGGTCTAAACATAGCCAGATACATGCATGATGGATTTCTCTCTCGTCACAACTAATTTTCGATTGCATTGCACAGATTTATATAAGACTTATAAGTAATAACCCGATGCCGGTAGGGCGTACATTTTCTTTCTCTATTTTCACTGTAGGCAAAATATGTGATGATGAACCTTTACTCGAAGGCATACATCACACCTTTCCAAACAAAGTATTTTCTGGCAGTGGTGGTTCTAATTATTACGGCAATGCAAGGATTACTGGAAGTGGCTGGTGTCCTTCGAGGTCTGGCTCATATCTTTCACTTGATCTTCAAAAAGAATATCACATAACACGGGTTGTGGTTATGGGTGACAGATATCAGACAAAACGGAGTGAGTCATATTCAATGAGATACAGTCACAATAAAACTTTGGTGAATACGAATCTTGCAATACAGGTATATTTTTTATCAAAATAACAAAATGGTAATTATGATTGTAACAAAAACTTTGCTGAAAAAAATGTATAGGCAGCCATGCAGTGCTGTAAGTAACTTCGTTACAAGTAACGAAATTCCAAGTGATTCTCGTTACTTTTTAGGTCACTGTAACGCTAACTAGTTGCGTTTTGAAAAGAGGTAACTGTAACTATAACTAGTTACATTTTGACTTAAATGGAACGATAACGCGTTTACTTACTTTTCTGACCAACGTTTACGTTTTATTCGTTACATTTTCACGTTAAAATATGGTACTTGCTATTTTGTTTATACTATCAACTTCAATTTTCTTAATTAATGTACACGATAAACCAATTGACTGTACAATAATTTGCAATAACTCCTCTCCCATTTGCCGGCTTGCAGTTGGCCGTTATCTTATAAAAGTAAAAACTAACCATGAACTTCCAGGTCAGTTAGCAGATTTACTAAACGGGTATATGTGTTTCTTTCTTGTCAAGGGAGGGGGGCGAGGGAGGGAAGAGGAGAGGTTAATAGCTTAGTTAATAGCAAGTGGAGCTGAATGAGTTTCTCCACCACAATTGCGCAGAAAAATGGCCATTACGCCAATTTTCATTGCATTAGTCATTCACAAGAATATATTCCCGCGCTTTTTTGTTTTTCTTTGTTTCGACTTATTTATGGCGACAAAATACTCAAATTGTAAGTTTAAATAGTCCTTAATTGTCCTTAAGTTCATACTATCTTTCAGATAACAGGAAACCAGAATGGCTACCAAGCATCGACTACGGACGTGGGTATTTACAATGTGAGATATATTAAGATACAATCAACTGGAAACACAGACTTTTGTCTCAGAATAGAACTCTGTGGAGAAGGTTAGCTTATTTTTTAATTTACTGGTTGTGTAAACAGGGTTTTTGCCATATGGCATATGTGCTATTACTGGTTTGATTGGAAAATTAGCCATAAGAATTTACTCTCTATTTAGAATTGTACATTATGTAATAATTGACGTGACCACTTTATAGATAATATATATAATGCTCATATTGCTCCATTTTACAACTTCACGATAACCACCTTCTAGAATCCCTTAAGGTGGCACAGCCAAAACTGCTAACTTGTCCAAATTATGGAGATTAGTTTTAAAGCATTTCGACACTTTTAGAAATAATTTTTGAAGATAATGCATACTAATCCATTAAAACTGATTATTCGGCGTCCCTATCATCAAGATTTCGTTTCATGTAATTGTAAAAGTGAGGCAGAGACACACTTCAATTCCCTATATTTGTTATTTTATGTCCCAAAACAGGAAATTCGATGTAATTCAAATAATCTTTGAAGTTTCTCTAATGTGCTGTAAGTTTCACCAGTGTAAAAAAACTTAACTGCTACCAGGGCCGCCAAGAGGATGCGCGGGTCTCGGGAAAACTTTCCCAGGGTGGCCTTATAACGTCATAATTGTAAAACGGGAGTAGCGAAAAGTAGCGATGTTTTACAATATCTTACGCAGCCATATGTTTTATATTCTCGGTTAAGCAATCTTGTATCAAGAGATTTCAAGGATCTTCGTTGCTTTGGGGGCCCCTTTTGATCTAGGGCGTGAGGCAAAATGCCCCTTTGGCCCCCCCTCAAGGGATATGCATGCTACATCAGGAATGTTTGAATACCGTAGTCATAGGTGTACCGGGCGGGGGGGGGGGCGGTAGCCCCCCCAGTTTTTTGGGCAGTCGGGCAATATTCGATCAACAGTCGGGCAATTTTGGCTTGCAATAAAAAAAATGGGACAAATTCTGTCAATTTTGTCTAAAATTAAGTCAATTTTGTCTAAAATTAAGTAAATTTTTTTTGCAAATTTTGCGATTTTTCGAAAATTTGTGTTATGTTCCGAAAAAAATTGGTTGTCCGGAAAAAATTTTTGACCCCTAAAATGGTACACTGACCGAAATTTTTTTGGCGACGGGGGTGGGTGGGTGGGGGTGGGGGGGAGGTCGCCAAAATAATTTTTCCAGAAAAATTTTTTTGGTACTAGTCGGGCAGAATTCGAAAAGTCGGGCAATTTTCTTTCCGCCCCCCTAATTTTTTCCTTCCGGTACGCCCATGACCGTAGTAAATGTAAGCGTTTACACCAGATAAAATAAGTTCCTTGCTAACGTTTGCGTGGTTTTCAATCTTAGTTCAAAAGCCTGCTCCTGTAAACTATATTAAAATTACACCGTCAAACACCTCGGTACAAGTGACATTGGGAAATCCAGCGCCTGAGACGTCCAGTTACATAACACGTTACCATATTAAACTCAACGAAAGCTATCTAAAGGGAATGCGTCGACAGGAACCTAGAACTGAATTCAGTATTACTGGACTGACACCGTTCACTAAGTATACTGTTAGAATTTGGGCTGGAGATGGCTCTTTACAATGGAGTAGCAGCAGATATAAAATATTCACGACCAATTCATCAGGTGAAGGAAAAAGATGGTTCAGTGAATATATCTTAACTGTGTACAGCATTGCGCACATATGTTTTTTTCAACTATGTTTCCGAATCTTCTTTTGCGCTCAAATTACAGTAATAATCCTGAAATATATAAACGAAAAAAGATTTTCGAAGAAACAACCTCGTACCCAGGGCTTCTGCGCTTATTGCTCTCAGAAGCCCTGGGATAATCCAAACCGGAACACCATAGAACAGTGGTGCCCCCGGAAGCGGAAGTAAACAGTAGCTCCAGCTAAAAACGCTGACTGGGCATATTTTACGCAAGGAGTGAGAATGGATTATTTGTTGCAATTTATGATATATTTGGACTTGTAAAGACGTCTTAAACTGCTTCTCGCGTGGCTTTTGGAATTTAAAGTCAGGAATGATCAATTTAGAGATACAATTATGCGTAAAATTAGCCCTTTGGCAAGCAAAAGAACATCTTATATCGCGACAACAGCATACCTTGTCAGCGATATACAGGGGCTATTCAATAATTAAAGTATAAATATTTATATTCGAGTACAACATTGGTCATTTCAAAATTAACAGACTAGAAATCTTACTGGTAACATGGCTGGCTGCCGATTATCTTGGATTTGAGGGTTTTGAACAAGATATTGCAAGATTTAATTATAAATGCACAAGATATACTGTCCTGTAAACATGCATCTACTTGAAGAATGTAAAATGAACAGTGATGAGTGATGTAATATAATTCTGTACTTATTT
>CACRXK020006757.1:0-24456 GCA_902702795.2 Paramuricea clavata | reverse complement strand
TAATTTATGCGAGTAAATCGTTAACCAAGCTTCGGATGAAATTGATTGGTATCGTTGAAAAGCAGAAGTCCTCCTCTTTCGAACGATGCAATTTCTGTTTTCGTACGATGTATAGTTTGAAAGATATATGCGTTTGAAACAACACCACTCGAAATTGCTACTTTTCGACCGGATGGGAATGAGTTAAGTTCAGGTTTAAGGCATCTAATGGCAAGTGCTTCCTTAAATAGCAATAAGGACCAATGATCAGATCTGTCTATAATCTTAGAGTTAGTAAATATAAACTCTGAAAGTATACAAGTTAGAGTTGGGTTAGTTTCTTCGTCTGGGTACAGTTCTAAAATGGATTTGATATGTTAAAAGTGTTCGCATGATGTGATGTGGTTAAAGACTTCAGATTTGTTGTCCAGTGAGTGTTCTTTGATTCAGGCATAGAAGGAGCGATCTGTTTTACCGTGTTGGGTTTGTGGCAGTTGCCATTCTTTATTATATTCAATTTGAGCACATAAGTTTCTTATAGCTTTATTTTACACGACAGACAGAATACAACTCACGCTTTTACAATGAATATACACTATTTACATAAGTTACGCTTTACGGTGATTGGTCAGATATTTACCAAATATAGTCATGAGTCTCTTGCTCTTTATCTATATGTAACTTAATATATCAATTACTAATAACATTACAACTAACAATTGTTTCTACTTTAATAACATAAATTACATAATACATAAGAGCACAACTTAACACCCCCTTGCTCGCAATGTCCTAACTTCGCCTACTTTACTCCTACTTCACAACTAATTACAGATAAAATGTTTGAACTTATCCATCCTAACTTTACTTACCGGTTTTGTGAATATGTCCGCTAAATTATCCTCGCTTGCGATATACCTTAAGCTTATTGCGCCTTGCTCCTTATGGAATGCTGGATTCCTTGCTAACTTGATCGCGCCTTGGTTATCAGCATTAATCAACACCTTATTACTTACCTGTAATATTCCTAGCCTTATATGTCTCCTCGTCATTAGGACCTGATTTAATTGTGTACACCCATTTTCCACCTACTATCTTGCGGTTGGGTGGAACCATGGTAAGTGTAAATGTTTCATTACTTACCAGAGAGTCAAATTCTTCATCCATTGCCTTTTTCCACCGAGCTGAATCTGGTGAATTTACTGCTTGTGAATAACAAGCTGGGATGTCATTCATCCTATAGCAATAATCTATTACAACATTAGCGCTACTATCAGTGATACTTTCTACAACATACTCACTTAGGTAAGCAGGTTTATTGTGAGTCCTAGTAGGGTATCTTACTCTACTTACTTCACCCTCTACTGGTGGAATAGCTGGTTCAATATTCTCATCAGCTCCAGTTTGTTGCTCACCGTAAGAAGTATTGCGGGGAAGTGAGACAACCTCGTCAATTTGATGGTTCTCGTTATCAAATTCAGTTGAATCAAAGAATTTAACACATCTCACTCGTTCAACTTTCATGCTTTCTGGATAGTACACCAAATATGCAGGGTTATTTTTGTCATACCCTACAAAAATCCCGTCCTTATTCTAGGTTCAAGCTTCTTAGAACCTTGCACATATGCATAGCATACTGCACCAAATACGTACATATTATTCAGATTTGGCTTTATGCCAGTTAAGGCTTCATATGGGGTTTTGCCCAATCTGTCATTGAAGCACCTATTCCTTATATATGCTGAAGCCATCACAGCATATGTCCATAACATTTTGGGTAACTTGGCTTCTAACAACAAACACCTTGCCATATTAAATAAGCTAAGCCAAGCTCTTTCTGCTGTGCCATTTTGATGGGGTGAATATGGGGCACACGCTTCATGTTTAATTGTGTTCTCTCGGAGTAGAGACTTAAACTTTTGCCCAATAAATTCCCCACCATTATCACTTCTGATACATTTCACTTTACCAAGAGGGGCAATATCTGCTAAAAATTGTTTAGTAGCTTCGCCTGTATCAGATTTATGCTTTAAAAAATATATCATGATAACACCAGAGTAATCATCCACAAAAGACAATGCATAATTGAAACCATCCTTACCACCTGGACTAATTGGTCCAGCTAAATCTGAATGAACTAAATCAAATGGGGGCATTGGCTCTCTTATCAGGTGTCCTATTTCTCTTATCTTACCTTGTGTGCATGTTTTACATTCCACTTCCTTATGACTAGTGATCTTCATTCCATCTACAACATTTTCAAGCTTATAAATATCTGAAAAATTACAGTGCCCTAGAATTCTATGCCACTCTAAAATTGTACCCGCATTATTCTTGGAAGATGAAATACCGTTTAGGTAAAATAAACGACCTACCTGTTCAATATTAAAAACTGCACCATCCGAGCTCTTAAAACTCTTGCTATGCTTATCTAGGCTTATGCTTGCGCCCTCTTCTATTGCTGCATTGACTGAAAAGATATCCTGCTGATACGATGGGACATAAAGCGCATTATTTAAAATTAGATCATGAGAACTTCCGTTTACGTCATATAGCTTAACCTTTGCAACGCCCTTACCTGTCACAACCTTAGCCTTACTGCCATCTGCGAGCTCTATAATGTGCGCATTTGGGTCAAAATCTTCATCAAAACTTATAAACTTAGATTTATCATTTACAATATGGCTAGTAGCGCCAGTATCTACTAAAAGATTGTTACTATAACTCTTACCACAGCCACTACTGTCACTGACTTTAAATGTAAACGTATGTTCACTGTTCTCAGTCTTCGTTCTTCCTTGATCTTCGGCTTTCTTCACAGAATCATTTCTCCCCATATTTGATCGGCATTCCTTCGTATCATGCGTTTTGTTTCTACAACGACTGCACCACTTTTCGTTTCCGTTCTTTCCCGACTTCGACCAACATTCAGACTTTTTGTGTCCCTTCTTCCCGCACTTGAAACAAACTCCGTCAAATCTCTCGCCGTTCTTCATGGCCATAATATTTTCTCCCGTCTCGCTGTTACCGTTTCTACTTTTCTCGCTCTCTTCGTAGCTACGCAGTGCGACTTTAAACTCTGCAAATGTCATTTGCTTGTCTCGTTGGACAACTATCGCCGAGAATGTATTAAAGTTACTTGGTAATCCTTTTAGCACCATCGCGATCAATAACATGTCGCTTACAGCTTCATCTGCATTTCTCAATGCTGTCGCAGCCGTTTCAGCCTGTATGACATAATCAAGGATACTCTCACTGTCCGTTTTCTTGAGCGTCGTCAGTTCTGTGTATAGTGAGATAACTCGAGGCTTGCTCTTTCCTTGGTAGTGCTGTCACAATATCTCCAATGCTCTCTGCCCATCGTCTTTTGCTTCGCGTATAACTAGCACCAAACTTCTGTCATCTAGGCATTGTACCAACTCCGCGAAAGCATCTCCGTTCCTCGATGCATCGGGTTCTTTATCACCTGGCACAAATACATCGTGTAATTTTTGTAGCCTCATCTGCGCCAGAAACTTTACTTCCCATAGTTCATATTTACTTTCATCGCCGTTAAATAGTAGTCCCCTTCTGGGCCCATAACCTGTTGGGTTTGTGGCGGTTGCCATTCTTTATTATATTCAATTTGAGCACATAAGTTCCTTATAGCTTTATTTTACACGACAGACAGAATACAACTCACGCTTTTACAATGAATATACACTATTTACATAAGTTATGCTTTACGGTGATTGGTCAGATATTTACCAAATATAGTCATGAGTCTCTTGCTCTTTATCTATATGTAACTTAATATATCAATTACTAATAACATTACAACTAACAATTGTTTCTACTTTAATAACATAAATTACATAATACATAAGAGCACAACTTAACATACCGATGTATCTACTTTTACATCCAGGACAGGTGAATTCGTACACTACAGAGCTTTGGTATTTAGTTGGTGTTTTATCTTTGTTTGAGAGGAACGAGTTGCTGTTAAGTAGTTTTCCAATTAATGATGAAGTTGCATTTCAATTTTAGTAGTGGGGCTATTCTATGTATAAATGAGTCGGGTACCATATTTGCCAAAATAGGGTTACCCAACATATTAAATCCATTTTAGAACTGTACATGTATCCAAATGAAGAAACTAACCCAACTCTAACTTGTGTACTTTCAGAATTTATATTTACTAACTCTAAGATTATAGACGGATCTGATCATTGGTCCTTATTGCTATTTAGGGAAGCACTTGCCAACAGACGCCTTAAACCTGAACTTAATCACAGAACTATAAAGGCATCAAAAGAACTTCTAATATTTAATTAATCGTTTCTGTACATATCAAATTCCTTAATCTTCACTATATATATATATATATATATATATATATATATATATATATATATATATATATATATATATATATATATATTTTTTGATGTAATGTAACCTGTAACCTAGCATCATTCTTGATGATGACTGAATCTTAGTCGAAAGCTAGAATATCGAAATGTTTATTTTTGGAGTTACCATTGTTTTACATCTTGTAGGATCTCTCGAGTACAGATGTTGTCGGGAAGTCATGGATATGACCGGGAAATGGCCTTCGACGGCTCGATAGAGCATATCAAGTGGATTATCCAACACAAAGACTTTTTAGCAATCACGAATAAGCTGTGTTAACTCTAGCTGGGCAGTATTTAGTTTGTATGGGTTTGCATGGATGGAAGTCACTATTGTAAGTAGAAAAATGTACCTGAAGACAAGTAAGTCAGCACAGATATAAATTAAATTACTTTTGCTGCTTCAACTGTATAAACTGTCTTGTAATTATTACAGTAATAAATGTTGTGTTTCTGTCAATTTATAGATATTTGAGATATGTTGGCGTACACTCTTAAAAATAGGTGTGTTGCAAAACATACAAAAATGTGTTATATAGGATGTTAAGTATGTTATAGAACACATTTTACTCGTACGATTTCAACATAACACACCTTTGTGAGTTAAATAACACACACATGTGGGTTATATAACGCACAGTTACAGTGCATAATAACACACAGCGATGGAAGTGAATGTGTTAGATAACACACTTTCAGAAAAACACACCTTTTCTATCGTGTTAAGGCCCGGTCACACTACACAACAATACGATAAATTGTAAACATGCAATAATTGGCAAAAAAAATTGTGTTGGTGTCCACACAACAACGAAAATGATAAAATTATTGTTAAACGATAACAATAACAATTTTAAAATCGCTCACCTGAGCAATTTTTTTTTAGCCTGACAATAACGATAAATTTCTCACCAATCAGTGCGTGTATACAGGTTATCATATTATCGTTGTGTAGTGTGACCTGGGCTTTAGTTAGCACACCCTTCCTATGAAACGTATGTTAATTAACCCAAGTTTAAAGATAAACACACTTTGATAGAAAAACACACTGCACAGAATAAACACACTTAACCAACAAACACACCTTTCCAAAAACACACATCTTAAACTAACACACTTTTATAAAATATTATATAAGCTTTATAGTAGCAAGCCTGATCAGAGGCTATAGGGTCACCTGATTACAGGTATCAGCAAATTAATTGCCGAATTGGTAAACAAGTTTAGAGGTCGTTTGTTTACATTTTGAATTGCTATATTTGTGGAAATATGAATAACTGAATAACTAACACTTTTCTGGTTCCCAATTGTAAATGAATATAATCTAGAATATACATTTCAATTCAAAAAAGTTCCAACCAAAGTCAAGATGCAAAAATTATTGGCCAAACAACCAAATATTTATATTTACTGGCTGATTAACCATTTCACAAAGCAAACATTTGAATTTCACAATTGTCAATTGGACTTAATAACCGGATTTCCCATGTATGTTATTATCATGTCATCAACCAGATTGGAAAGTTTATAAGAAAGCACAGGCAAATCTCAAAATTGAACCTCGAAATATTGCGTGGGGAATTTTTGTCATTTTTAGGTCTATATTTTTCACCTGTCTCGAGAGTAAGTGCATATGCAGACTGAAAAGGCGTGCTGGGGATTTACCAGTGTGCTACAAGCTTCGAATCTGGGCTTCAACTGAATATAAACAGTGTCTTTGAAAAGAATCCAACATTAATTTATTTATTATTATCGTTATAACATGTTGCAAATTAAATTAATTTTACAAACATTTTCAAAACTATGTACAAAAAGTGCATATCTTCATATGCATGTGGCTGGTCCTATCAGCATCTTGATTGGTCAATCGTATTGTAAAGTTAGCTGTGATAACCAGCAGAAAATCAAACAAACATCCCACATCCCATAATATCTATTATTATTAGAATTAATATTAATAAAATTGACTCCCATCTTTTCAAGCCAGTCTCTCAGAATATTTAGGATCTGCACAGACTATAGTAATTAGTAATTGTCGGCAAACCTGCTGTCGAGGACAAAATGCTTTTGACAACTATAAATCAAGTATGAAAAATTTGAAAAATGTTTCGTAGTCGACAGCAAAGTAGTTTCCCTCTCAAAGGGAAACTTGACTTTTAGTTGTCAAATCACTACTATTAACAAAGGAATTTTTCCAGTGTGTGGGGAGTAGCTACACAAAGTTAATAGTAGACAAATAAAAGTTGTTGATAACTCTAGTCTGTGGAGGCCCTACAAGAGGTTCAGTTACTACAATATGACAACTGCTTCAATTTATAAACTATCTTCTACAGCAGCAGAACTTTTCTTAACAATAAATTGCTTTCCTTGCTTCCTCACAATATTAAGTACACCATGCCATGGTAAGTTACAAAACACCACAGTATATTCTTCACCATGCTTAACTTCATAAGCCTTGAACTTGTGTGAAAAGGAGACTGTTTGCAGGATATTTACAGAAATTTCTCATCGTCCCACACAATAAGATCATCCAGCTGAGCATACACAGGGTAGTCACTTCCTGCAAATTCATCCATATCCTTCAACCATAGTGTGCACCCTGGTCTGAACTCAATGCCATGAATTGATACACGTTTTACACTAGAAAACAGAAAATACTTTTGTAGCTAAATGGGTAGGCTAGATATAACATTTGCCCTGGTCACACACACTATCAGGTCAATTTAACCCATATTAAGCACCAGCGCTCTCCCCTTGCGAGTAAAATTGTTTGGCATTAGAGAGTAAACTAACAAAGTAGGGTGTGCCAGGGTGCAATGCGACTCTTTGGGTTAACTAGACAGAGCTGTCCCCCTGAAAGTAAAATCATTTGGCATTAAACAGAGTAAAATAGCCTGGCATTAGACACAGTAAATGGTAAAGTAGGGCTCAATGTGACTCAACAGGTTAAAGTTAGTCTTTGTTGTGCAGTAGGGCAATATACACCTGTTTCCAATGAGAGAAAGTTTGTGGTTGTCTGGCCTGGAGAGGTAAGAAGGTTCCAGCACATAGTCCTAACAATCAAATGTACATTCATTTAGTCGAACCTGAACATTTATACCGGGCATGCATAGTAACTACTCCCTTTAACTCATTGAGTGGTAGAACTGTTCCTTTGATGAGTAAAATCATAAATTGAGACAGTGAGAGTAAAATAAAAAAGTAGGGCCCTGTATGGATTGAACAAATAGTCTGATTAACCCACAAGTGGTAGCATTCTTGTCTTGACTTTTACTAAAAAAGGTCAAGGAGATGAATTGATTTGGTTAATGGCAATATATTTTAATTGAGAATAAACTGTACTGTACATACTGATGACATTCAGCCAACTTTTGCAGACATTTTTGAAATTTTTGGATATTGCAGACTTAAAAAAAGTGTGCTTTGCCTCAAATCTCATTGACCATAAATTTCTAGGAGGACAAAATCTACAAAATAAAAATAAATATTAAACTGATTAGCAAGATTAGCATTTGTTTAGGAATAAATAATGGTAAATTGGGGCCTTTTTAGCCCAGAGCAAATTTCACCCACCCCTGCTCCCCCTCCCTCCTTCCGGGCTGCACAGCACTGTCAAAAGAAGCCAATGCACCATAGCACCAATGTACTTGGTAAATTTGATTATTTAGATGCATTGAGCACCTCAGTTCAACCGGCCGACGAATTACAAACATCACAACAACTCGAGGCGCCCTTACTATCCAAAGAAGAACTACAAATGACCAAGACAGTCAGCCAAAGAAACCCACAGTGTAATTGAAAAACTACAATCTTTAGAGGTAAGCCAATTCACCACATTTATACCACATCTTGAATATTTTAAATGTCAGGCGATCGCATTCCAGGCTCGACGAATCCCTCATTGCATAGATGCTTGGAAGGAAATAACTACGGATTTAGAAATTTTAACATCTGTATCCAAGGAAATAATCCCATTCAGCACCATTCCACTTCAGGAAAATGTGCCTTTTCAACCAGTTTGGAAAGAGCCTAAATGTAAATTCATAGACGATGAAATATTGTCCCTACTTAAAGGTGTTATTATCCCATCTCAACACGAACCGGGTGAGTTTATTTCACCAATTTTCCTTCATGACAAACGAGGGGGTTCCTTTCGCATGATATTAAATTTAAAAACACTCTGAGCATGTTCAATACCATCACTTTAAGATGGAAACTATTGAGACAGTCACATCTATGATGATTCAGGGCTGCTTCATGGCATCGATCAATCTTAAAGATGCATATTACTGTGTCCCTGTTAGCAAAAAGCACCACTAATCTTGGCAATCTCTACCTTAAAACATTACACCCTCCATCTAAGCTAACATTTATAATATGATGTATATAATACATTGTATGTTATTGCTTTAAATTCTCATGTGACTTCGAGGGGACATAGACCAATGGTGAAGTAGAATTATAAAATTAAACAAGACTTACCTTAAGTTGAAGTTTGATTGAAATTCTATGAGCCATTGGTCAGGAACGAAAAAGTCTCCGCTCACCCTGTATATTACTGTTATACTTTATTACCCTGCCCTATTATTTGGTAGGTATGACCATTCGCATGGCCTTTAAACACTGAAACTCAATGTCGTAATCTCTATCTCACATGACTAATATATTCTTCGTTCCTGACCAATGACTTGTAGAATTTCAATCAAACTTCAACTTAAGGTTGGTCTTGTTTAATTTTCTAATTAAACAAAATGTCCAAAAGAACAAAGATACGAAAACAAGGGATATCTACCAGCACAATGCAGACAGGGACCTGTGTAATTTTATACTGATTGTTGAATACAACTGTTATGTTAGTTTGTCATAATACTTTTAATTAACTATATACTAGCTAGAATATAATTTAATTTAATTAATCCAGAGAACATCTATACTACCCTTACAGAAGAAATTAACCCAGCTACACC
Organism: Paramuricea clavata; assembly: GCA_902702795.2. NCBI lineage: Eukaryota > Metazoa > Cnidaria > Anthozoa > Malacalcyonacea > Plexauridae > Paramuricea > Paramuricea clavata. The sequence goes on along the minus strand of CACRXK020006757.1, from coordinate 15,116 downwards.
TTCTGGCGCTGGCTATCCTAATCCTCAATCCTGATACATTACTATAATTGGAAACAAATCCTGAACAATTGAACCTCGGAATGGCTGAAATTTTGTCTGTGGGGTCAGTGTTGATCTTTTCTAAAATGAACCAGTAAAAATATTGTGTGTTGACCCAACATTACGAAAGCAATATGGTAGTGAAAGTCATACCATTCTGCTTTGAGGTAACACTTGCATGCATAAACATAAGCATATTATATTCATTGAAAGCTTGCTAATATATTCTACTTACTTAAAGCTTGGCATAAGTGAATCTGGTTTATGGTCAAATTAAAAAGGAATTACAGTGACCATAATGTCGACATGCAAATATCTAATTACAAGTATTGATTGGAATGCAGTTAACTTCGGCATCCAACTCTTCAAGTCCCAAATTATACTATATATTTACATTTTTCAGTTATTATAATTTTTCCAGTTATTGTACTTCTGTTTTTACTATAAAAACACTTTCTCTAAAACATTATTTCCATATGCAATCTGAAATAATATGAATTTGGCGTGTCACATTTGGAGACAGGATGAAAGCACCTTCAAAATAAAATATAACTAATTACCAATGCTAGTGTATGTTTGCTTAAATTTGGTTCATTGTTGTTACATGTTATTTTTCCAAATCAACCAATGGTAATTGTTAAACTAACCAATAGTTCACGTAAAGGGTGAATAACTAGGCAATACACTACTATTGGTTGGATGGGTGAAAATACAATACACATGTGGCCACCTAGAACTGCAATTTGCAATTTTGCACAAACCTAGACAAAAACATAGATAGTGAGTTATATTGTGCTTCTATCAAGTGTCCAAGCCTTGTCTTGTATCAACTTTGGTAAACAATTTCAACATATTGTATTTATCAGTCATCTGGTGTTATGGAACAAATTTTAATTTAGGCAATGGTTTTGTGGATGACCTAGCATAGGCTTTTTGCATTTTCTGCAATGAGGCAATCTTTTCTGTTTGGCAGTAGTACTGATAGCACTAGAAGTTTGTGTCATATTCTCAGATCTTTCATTCTCTGCAATGATCAATTGATCTTGAACTTCTAATGAGGGGTTTTCACACTTTGGGTCGTTGCAAGTTGCTGAATCGCATTTTCTCAAGACAACCTGTTTGGAAACTGTGACGCTAGTGACTTTGTGGCTTTAGATTCTTCTTCCTGATAAATGTTTTCCAGATCTTTTAATAGACTCATGAACAACATCTCCTTTAGATTATCGCTGTATCCTGGGAAAAAAGTTGAAATCCTCTATTTTCCTAATCACTTTCCTGTACTAATTTAAGGGGGATGCAGTATGGATAAGGGGACGGGATGAGAAAATGATACACTTGGTATGATTGTGAAAATGTTGATAATCATGAACAAACCTCTTATGGAAAACATGACACATACTGTAAATTGGCTCAACCTTCACATCTCTAACTACAGCTTCACCATGCAGCCTTGAACTTTGGCCACCAAACATGTGTCCTGACTTCACCATTGTTCTTCTTTTTCACTTCCAGATGCACGTTTTCATTAAAATGAAGTGATGCAAGAATTTGCCTAGTTGTCAAAATCAACTGTAAAAGCTCAGTGTATACACTACACATTAACTGCTGTAAGTATTGCCCTATAACACTCACTAAGTAGATAATCTTTTGAATTTATAATGGTAATCAGCATGGGCATACATGTGGAAAAAATATGCCTGACGTGCATGGAAATTGTGTGAACAGTGATGCCCTGCCCTTGACAAAATTATGTGACAAAAACAGATTGCCATACAAGTTATGACATTTCAGCTCCTTTTGAACTTTTTTAAGCCAGCTAATATGCAGAATATTTTTAATGTTACAATAAACCAATATTTAAATAAAACAATGTTTGTATGTTGCATACGATCCCATTTTGCGCTGAGTGTGCACCGAAAGTTTGTCATCCTTGATCAAAACGACATCCCCAACGCCAATACACCATGTATTTCACCTTCTATCATCTGATATATATACATTTGCCTCCATTCATTCAGATATCTTTGTCTCTTCCGTAAAATAATCGGTTACTGTTCTTCATATTGTAATGATGCATTGAACACCGTCCTTGTCTTTAAATAAATGTAATGATGCTTCAAGCTTTGAGTAATTATCTTGTCGCTTTAACTGAATCTGTTCATCTTTAATGCACATAATTAGAGCTTCATTATATTCAATGACCGTTATCATATCCTCTGTGATCAAACTTGTTTCCTTTTTCACTCTCTTTCGTAAATTGACCAACGGTTTCCAAGATTTTTCCTTACTCCTAATCCAGCCTAGAGCAACCTCCGAATCAGACCAATAGAGTATCTCGACCAATGGAGTTGTGGACAATGGACATCTTAGGACCTCTTCCAATAACAGCACAAGGGCACCAGTATGTTTTGGTGATGAGTGATCACTTTACTAAATGGGTCGGAGCTCATGAAAGAACTATTCAAGCTCTTGGGTGTACACAAGTTGCCGACATCGCCATATCACCCACAGACTGATGGCCAAGTGGAGCGGTTCAACCATACATTGAAAGCAATAAGCTCGTCTTACGTAAATGGTCATCACAACAACTGGGATTTACATTTACCCTTGGCTATATTTGCATATCGAACAAGTGTCCATTCTTCAACACACGTATCTCCATTTAAAACAGTTTATGGGAGAGATTCTACTATGCCACTCGTGTTACTGGGCAGCACAGAGAAGCCCAAGACCCGATTGATCGCCAACTACTGTGCTGAACTTGAGTTTTATTACATTGGAATTTGATTATAATCTCAACAGTTCTTATACTAGCCAGATTGGAATGTAAATCTAATCTCAACAGTAGATTGGAATGTAAATCTAATCTCAACAGTTCTTATACTAGCCAGATTGGAATTTATTTCTAATCTCAGTAGGTAGTAGTAATATCAAGCAACACACCTGGGGGAAAATCCCCACAAGGTTTCTGATTTTTATTGTGCATCTGTTTCAGTAATATACTGTATTGACTAATATATATGCAATAATACATTAGGAAATATATTTTCAAATCATCTTACTCATACAGTAATAATTGTATAGGTGAGTTCATCACTTTGATAGTGAGTTCATCACTTACAATATATTTTTGTGATGTATTTCGCTATTTAACTAGAAACAAGCCTGCAGTTTCATGAATTAGTGGCTGTCAACCGTGAAACAATGTGTGAAAGGCATGCATAAACTGATAATTATAAACACGAATTTTGTCGAAGACGAACCAGATGTTTTCAATATAAAATTTAATCATGGTCTTGACTCTTGGCTATCTTGGGTATAAGATTTCAGTATTAAAATTTCATACCATACTTGCTTTGTGTTTTTTATTTCATTCATATCGGCGAAATTTTTATGCCATTCAAATCAATAAATAATATATTTTTACGCAAGCTGGTATTTACATGAAAATGTGTAAATGTACTACGTGATTTTAAATATTGTTTATTTGGGGCAATTCATACAGCATATCGTGTTTTTATGCATGTTTATAATTGTCTTTTACCTACAGCAAATATGGCTTCACCAAAATATAACTCGAAAACTAGCTTTTGCTTATATAAAGCTAATATATTTGCCGTATTTTCGAGCAAACTATTGACTATACTGTCGACAAAACAAGTGTTTCGGTTTCCCCTGCAGTTCCACGGCAGTTTCGAAATGCTTTACCATTACATTTTACATTAACTTTTAGCCGATTGAAAGCCACATAACATAAAACTACATTTCTTTTTACGGATTATGAAAATCAATGATTTTTTGGTAAAGAATTATCTCCTATTATTTTCTCATATTATTTTCATTTTACCATAGCAACTATTATTATGTTGAGTATGGAGTACTTCATGTTGAATGGAATTTCTATACTTCATCTGTTAAAAAAGGCGAGGGGTTGCTGCAAGAATGTATTTCTAGTTAGTGTATGGATTCAAAGCTGACAGAAGACAGATTATGGATGGTCTCTGTGAAGAAACAGTAGATGATGACAGTTGTCCAAGTTCAAACAGTATATGGTGTCTCCAGTGGTTTCTCCAATGGCCTCGATTATCATACCAAAAGAGTATATATCACTTGCAGGAGTTGAAGGATTACCATTCAATACTTCAGCAGCAATATAGTCATAAGATTTGGCATACTTCATTGTCAGTGGGTTTAAAATTGGTTTTACCTTTCCAAAATCAATCTAGTACCCAAAACAAGAACATTGTTTGTCGTGATGTCACAATGGAGATATCCCTTTTGATAGAGGTGGTTTAATACATCAGCAATGTCATAACATATACGGAACCAGTCTGATACAGACATGCTCCCCAAAACATTCATAGACTTTTTGTCATGTAGTAGCTTGTGAACTGTCAACGACTTTAAATCTTTTCCAACAAACTCCATGATTAGCGAGGAAGGCTTCCTTGTGGTGATTCCAAAAAGATAAGGCACACATCTATGTGCAAACATTTAATGGTAATATGCCTCCTGATACACCGAGCTATCACTCGAATCTGCCAGTACCTTCTCCACAACATGAACACCAAATCTTGGGTAGTACGATGTATGACACTACCCAAAGCTTCCAGAACCAATACATGATGAAGCATCTTCCACTTCATCAAATTCAATTGTTGGAAGGCACTTCTGCTTTTGCATTCCTGTTGAAACCTATTAAATAATAATTAATGTAAATTAATGGACTTGATAATAAATATTTTGTGTCATTAAGATAATTGAAAGCCTATGCAAGATTTTAATAATTAAACTTAACCTTGACTTAAATTTAACCTTGTTTATGGACTAGTCAATTTACTTCTCCTGCCCTTGGGGTTTTGACCCAGTATATACTATCAAAAACCCCACTATGTCCTAAGATGGAGGTAGGGTTCAATTCATTACAAGAGTGACCATCAACCAAGGGGTCTTAAAGGGAGGGATAAGTCATTTCTGCGCATGCGCGAGGTTTGTTTTTGTTTTGATCCACATAATAGAATTACATGAAGTATAACATAAGGTCATTATATATTCTGTGAAGTATTTCCAACATTTGCATAAAGGAGCGGTGTTTATTTTCGATCATGGCTGACGCATTAGACTCAAACTTTAAGATACCAAACGTCGACAATTTCACATCCCAATTTTGCATACTGCTGTCTGAGAGAAAAAGGAAGAAACTTTTGCCCGTGTAAAAGCATGAACAAATATTGTTTGAGCGCATGTCAATGCCACGAGGAATATTTTGGTGGATGTTTGAACAGCCGGAATTTACTTGAAAGCGATAGCGATGAATCAGATGGTGGAACGGTAAGCTTATAATTTGCTTTGTGCTGTTTATGATATTGTGCTTTGTGCTGTTTACCTCTATATACTGTATAAAATAAATACGAAATGCGATATGCAATTTGCTCATTGCCGAATCAGTCCGAGTCAAGTGTCGATTGTGTTTTATAGCATTACAATTTTAATTGCTTCGATAATAGAATGCATATCAGAATTATAGAAATAGTGAAATAAGCCTGTTGTTCTGAGACACACGTCAAAAAACACAACGGCGACAACGCTAGCAAGTAAATATGCTAGCAAGTCCACAAATGTATTAAATACAGTATATTCATTTATATAAAGTATAGTGCTTTATTGAGATTTCGAGATTATTTACGATCATTTCACATGTGAAAATTATCGCTTTTCAATATCGCTTTTATACAATAAACAGAAAAATACATGGATGCTTGGAAATGCCAAATTTATTTCTCGTGTTGAACATGATATCTCACTCGTTCGCAGCGCTCACTCTTGAGATAATAATCATGTTCAACACTCGAAATAAATCTGGTATTTCCGCACACTACAATATGTATTATTGTCTATATAATTTTTATAGCCCATTAATGGTAATAGGGTAAATGTTTGCATTCCTGACATACAGGATCCTCTAAATTTTATGTCTAGTAAGTTTTTAGTATTAATTATTACATCACTATTTTTTCTATTTATACATAGTACTCAGACTTCTCTTTACAAGGAGAAAGAGAGGACCCTTCTGATGAGGAAGGTGACATAACGGGAGAGGCGATCGCCACAGACAAAGACGCAGGGGACACAGCAGGGAGTGAGGCAGGAGGTAACGTGGCAGGAGACAAGCAAGGGAGCCGAGCTGGAGGAAGAGGCCGTAGGGGTGGCAGAGGAGGGGACGTGGCAGAGGACGTGGTAGGGGAAGTGGCCAAACGAAGAAAAGGGGACGAGGCAGGGGTCAAGCTGGAGGTAGTAGTTCCAGACAAAGTACAAGAGGACAGGACCAACTTCAATCTGAACCAAATGCTCAAGAAAATCAGGCCAATCATCAAGAACAATTAGTGGTAAGATACCATAAACCTCTGAAAATAAGCCCCTAACATCTCACAAAAATACTCACAAAAATGCTACATACTGTACAGTATAACAACCCATGGATACTATTTGTCACTCTTACAGATTATTGGATAATATCCAGTGAGATATTACCACATATGCCCTATTGTTCACACAAGGGCACAATACACTGAAAACATACATGCATGGGCAAAATAGCCTTGTTTACAATTAGGTTTAAATGCCAACTTCACTTATGGAGTATGTTCATGTAAAGTATTTGCTCTTACAGTGCTATTTATTTATACATGCACAAGTCTTCATCAGTGTTTGGTCTAGTAATAGGACACCCCAAGTGCAATATTATATGTTACCTCACACAATTATCCTATGTTGTAGAATCTTGTTGATGGTTTAAGCGTGGAGCAATTGAGAACATTGGCTTTAGAGCTGCTACGAAGACAGCCGGCTGCCTTTGCTGACATTGTGAGTGGAGAGATTCCTGCTGGGGATGGATTAGAGCCACCAAACCCCCCTCCTGATGATGAAAATGTGCCAGAGTGGTGTAAGTGTGGGCATTGTGTTGCAATGCCAACACAAGAAGAAAATAAGTGCTGCACAAGATCCAGGCGAGAATGCATCACAACAAAAACACTGTTTCCACAGATTGTTTTGGACGCCAATATATTGGACATTGCTATGCGGTATAGGGAAGATATGCTGGTTCTCGAGAACACTCGGAACAATGAAAATTTCCGTCATGCTGCATACAGGCAGTTTGTCCTTTGGCAACATGGGCATTTAGGCAAAGGAAACAGAAGGGTTGTACCTAGCTGTTGTGTAAAAGCCATCCAGGCTTGTTACCCCTCTCCTAATGGAGTTTATACTGGGTATAGACCTGCCAGGTTGTGAAAATGTTTTGTTGTTCCAGTTATATTTAAGGTTATTTTTAAAACTTGAAGATAGTTCTGAATAAATTCCATTTGGTAATTACAGTAGCTGTTATCGTAATTGAATATGTCTATGCTATGGACCAGCAGTATCTGAATTATTTTTAACATTGAGACAAGGGCTATATGGTCATGTTTTGTGACCCTTTAGCCTCGTTTTCGTGCATACTTCCACTGAGATACCGCTGGTTCACTGCAGCGGCGTATTCAGTTACGATCACAGCTATTGGCCCAATATCATTCCCCGAGCATGCCTGTTCTCAGGTTAAGGGTGGCCTTAACCTGCAAACGGGCATGCTCGGGGAACAAGATTGGCCCATGTCAAACTACAATAACATAGCTCAAACAGTGACTGTGTGCTTCAAATATTTTATATTAATTGTGTTGTTTCTACACATATATACAGAAAAATATAACCTCCTGGCAGAGGAGGTATTAAAATTGCGATTTGTGAGCCTCTAAAAGTGATTCTACTGAGGGAGGAGGGATGGCAGAGATGTTCAGGGCGATTCTTCTTGGATCCTCTTCCAGCACAGCAATTTTCCTGTTGACACCGCCTTTAGTACTGGCCCTCTTTCCAAATATCTTTTCCAGCAGATTTGGAATGTACTTGTATGTCTTGGGTTCGAGCACTTTGACGGCAGACCACTGCTTAGTTCTTTTGCTGAACTTGCGTTCCATCCTAAACAATAATTTTCTTTTAAAACTCACTGCTTGTCACATACTGCTTATTTGTATACCTGTAAACAGTGACGTAACAGAGGAAGAGGGGGTCCTTAGGCATATTTAGTGTGGTGGCCTCTGTTCAGATCAATAGTAGAGAATAATAGAGTTTGATCAGATGAATAGTATACTGAAAATGAATATAACCCAATTAATACTAGTAAAATGGTACTTTTAGTTTTTTCTGGCATTGCACTTAATAAACCCTTTTGTTTTAGTTTGTTCCAGATTATTTGTACCTACAGGATTGCATTTTTAATACAGAGTGTAATAATACCAAATACAATAATACCTTGGACGACCATCTGCTGTGGTTGCAACTTCTCGCCCCCTGTGGTGGCCCTTACCAAACTGACATATATGTAAAATGTCTGCAAGTATCTGTCATATATCTGTTGCAGTACTGCAGCATATCTGCAACAAGATCTACAATATCTGCAAAATATCTGCAACTTTTATGCAGATATTTTGCAGATATGTTGATTATCTGTCAACATATCTGCAAAATATCTGCATAAAAGTTGCAGATATTTTGCAGATATGTTGATTATCTGTCAACATATCTGCAAAATATCTGCATAAAAGTTGCAGATATTTGCAGATATGTCAATTGTCTGTCAAAATATCTGCAAAATATCTGCATAAAAATTGCAGATATATGTAGATATGCCAATTGTCTGTCAATATACAGTATCTCAACTACACAGTAAAAAATAATTTCTTATTGAGAAAACAATTCTTACTGCAAGAAAATATTTGTTGAAGAACATTTTTTGAAATAAGAAAAATTCTCTTAATTTAACATATCTTAAATTACATTTGTTTTCTTGAAATATGAATGTTTTCTTACGATTTTGTCATCTTCATATCAAATCATTTTCTTAACAAAATTTTTAAAACAAGAAATCAAATTCTTAACATAAGAAATAATGGTTAATAATAAATTATTTCTTACTTATTTTCTCGAAGAACGAAAATAAATTTGTTAAAATTTAAATATAACATCTTTTGCAATTTTTGCATTTTTTTTCCAAAATGATATATTTTTCCTCAATATTCTTTTAAAAAAAAAGATGTGAAATGTCATCCTGGATTTAGATTCTATATGGGTTAGTATATTCACTTTAACTGTAATTAGCCTTTTCTCAAAAGAGATCACAGTGCATATTCTGGGGGTGATTTGGAGGGACAAAATATATGGAGACAGGCATCAAATATGTGAAAGAGTAGAAGTATCTACTATCAAATATCAACTTTTTACATGACCAAAAATGAAATATCTCCTTTTTACATTAAATTTTAATTTAAACGTGTGCTGCCATATTACTTGTCCCTTCAACAAAGAATTTGTGCGACTAGACCCAGGACTTTGGGAATAGCTAATTAAATATACAAATTCTCTTCTATCATATTTATCTTTGTTAATTAATTTGTTATTAAAGTAAATTTGGGACAAAAATATTGTGTTTTATTTTGTAGTAAAATGCTACATTTGCCCCTTTAGGAAAGGAGACCTTGCCCCACCCCCTTTCCATCATCCCTGATACCATATAACTACATTCTAATTTAATTTCTAAAGTTGAGTTCTTTCCATGTTTTATTGAATCATTGTAGAGAATTTTCATTTTCTGAGAATTTATTAACAATAAATTAATTAACAGTCAGTAACTGATTGAAAACATTTGTAAATATTCCTTATATTCGTAGAGAAACTATATTTAATCACAGTTAATATTAACTGTGATTTAATACATGACAACTGAAGCAATAGTTCGCGCATTGCCTGGAGGCCTGGTGCCTAGTTTAAGTGTCGGAGCGCAAAGTGTCATGGGATAGCGTCGTTTCGAATTTTTGTGCTAAAAATTTGAAAGCACATTTACATGTCTTACATGGTGAACAAATTTATCGAAATTTCAAACCCAAACGATGGAAAAGGCATGGAAAAGTTCGTAAAATGTTATTCAGATCTCACAGGTAAGAATAGTTATATTTTGACTTGTTATTTAAGCACTTTAATTGCGAAAGAATGTAGTGAAAATATGATTGTTACTTGAGCCATGTGTCTGAAATTCTGCTAAATATAATTTTGAATTTGCCACGTTCAATTTACATAAAAAACATACAAACTGTTGGTTTCTGGCAAGGAAAGAAAGAATAAAATATCAATTCGAATCTATTATAGTAAATTCTGTACTAAATTGTGCACTAATAATATCAACAATTTAGCAATAATTGTCTTTGGCACATAATAATTTGGCACATAATAATTTGGCACATAATAATTTGGCATATAATAATTTGGCACTTTTGTAGACCTTTGTCAAGGGTGTATAACTTAATAATAAAACGATATGAAATAATATATTAAACATACTTGTGCTTTTAACAATATGAAATAATATATTAAACATTTGAATGCTGTTAAAAATATGTTAGCATTTTAATACATGAATAAGGATTGTAATTGCAGAAGAATTACAACATTGAATGTGATGTATCAGTGTATTGATCCTTAACCCATTAAGCTGCAACTGTGTTGCTTAAGACAATTTTACTCGTCAAGGGGAGAGTCTTGCAAGCTCTTTATTAATGAGCTTCAGTTGTATAAAATGATTTTTGTTTGTAAAAGCTGGAAGATGTATGAGCACTGAGACAATGCCTCAAATGTTCTCTTTATATATTTTCAGATTAATATTGGAACTGGATTATAGCCCGGTGTGCTCCAAATATTGTTCTTAAGTCTCAACAATCAGATCTGGATTGAGTTGACAAACTGGTGTTGTAAGGTAAGAATTAACAAGAATAAATAGTCGGCTTTTAGTGCTTTCTATGAAAAAAATCACAAACTGGCCCGGCTAAGGTGGCCACCTAGGCCAGACAAATCAGTCTCAATCTTTTAAACAGCCCCTACAAAAATTTAGTAACTAGTAACAACATAATTGCACATGAATCCTAAGTTTACCTCCAAATGCAGCCATTTTAAGGCCTGTTAACACTGACACTGTGCTCAATTTTGGTACCCGTAACATGTTTACCATGCTTGGACTACCTATTCATACTGGCCGAGTACAGATTAATTCGGTACAGGTACCAGTTTTATCTGTGCTGTACTAAAAATTGAGCATAGTGTGTAGGGCTTTAGTAGTTTAGTGCTTTAATAATCCAGAATGTGTATTTATGCCAGAAGTATAAAGGGTCAGTGTGCAATTGTCAATTTTCTGTCATAAATGAGTCATTACAGTATGGTACATGTAGAGCTGTCCATAGGCCTGCAATAATGCAGGGGGAGGGCTGTGGCTGGACCCAAAAAATTTAGCCAGAGTAGGTAGGGTTTTCTTTTTGTCTTGTAAATTTTTTATTATATAAATGTTCATGCATGAGAATGATATTCTACATCAATTACAGCAGCACAGATGACACAAACATTCATTAAATATTACATCAACTTTGATTTTGAAACAAACAGGTTATACTTTCTTTGTAGGTTTCCATGGCGATAAAACATATAATACTTTTGTTTGTGGAAACACAACTACATGGTGTTTCCACAAACAAAAGTATTATATGGCTAGTACAAAACTAACGCCACAAACTGGGTATGAAAAATTGTTCCGAACTCTTTGCAAACTTCAGATAAAAAGATTAGGGTCAGTGATTTCTTTGACCTATACTTTACAAAAATAGTATTAAATCAAATGTAACCTAGTAGATGGTTAATTATAAGCAATATATACCTTGTAACCCATTAGACATGGCTACCCCAAGGGCATCCCCTATTTGGCCTAACACTATCTAGATTATTCTTCCTGTCAATGCCAATTAAATCTAAAACATATTAAATAAATCTGATTTTATCAATTCCTATTTTTTCAGCTTTTGTTCTGGATGATACAGTCTATGGAAAGACAGCTGCTATGCAGTACACGGTACAGGACAAATGCTGTGGGGCTTGAACTAAAAGCAAACCAGCTGAGTGAGACTTGACATTAACAATTAATGACTTTTAGGTACTCATTATTTATTGCTGGCCATGTATATAAATATAATATTAGGAAATTTTAAATAAGTGTAGGTTATAGTAAGTGTAATTACTCTGCCCCAGGGCCCGGTTGTTCAATACTGGACTAGCGCTAACCCTGGGTTAAAATTTAGCCTGCTGTTTTAGTTTGTGTATTTCTACACGCCTGTTTATTTCAAAACTTCAAAGAAGAAAACTCCTATTGATCCAGACAAGATCTCTGAAGAAATATTTCCAAATATATAGACAAGCTATCAGGAAGTTTGCTTTGAAGTTTAGGTTAACCTAGGGTTAAGCTAATCCACCCTTGAACAACTGGCCCCTGGAGAAAAATTGATTGTACAGTCTTAAATTTATCTATATGTGTAACCTATCATAATTATATATTTACTAATAAATACATTTACTATTCTGATCTAATATTTCTTCGTATTAAATTATTTATGGCTTCAAGTGAACATGACAGAGGTACAGTTGCAGCAACGTGATGTTGCAGAAGTAAGAGGAAATAGTTTTATGCAAGAGATAAATCTCACTTGGTGGCAGTTATGTGACATACCTGTTTGGTAGATAATATACAGATACTTTTATCTGCAGGGAAACTATACTGTCACATAACTGTGACAGATATGTTATTGGGCCAAATTCCTATATGTTGCAGATATGTGACAGATATCTGTCATATAACTGTGACAGATATCTGCCACATAACTGTGACAGATATCTGTCACATAACTGTGACAGATATCTGTCACATAACTGTGACAGATATGTTATGGGGCCAAATTCCTATATGTTGCAGATATGTGGCAGATACTTTCGAACATATATTTTGCAGATATTTTACAGAACTGTGACATATATCTGTCACATATCTGTCAGTTTGGTAAGGGATACCTTTGAATTTGTTTGCCTCAAAACACAATGTCCAAAATTTTACATTGAGGTAAATTGTAATAACTGTGGATTGTATTAATTTGTATTTGTTTAGGCAACCATGCTTTTGCAGTGCTTTGTGGGAAGGAGTGCTATGATAGTATGGCTATCTTTTCAAGAACTCTTTGAAGAAATCAACACCATCATCAAAGAGGGAGAAATGAAAATTGATGGGGAAAACATCAAGTTAGAGTTTTTTTCTTGGAGGAGATTACAAGGTAGGCTAATTGATTCAATTTGTATAAAAGATACAAGCAAATGAACAGGATTTCACTTCCTGTTCATTTGCTTATATCTTTTATACAAATTGAATCCACAACACCAGCACCCTCTCACCTTGTACATGTAATCAGGGGTGTAGGAAACATCAAAAGATTTGTTTCTTTGAGGGGCACTTTTGGAATGAAAAGGGCACCTGAAATTTTTCCAGAAATGTTGGCGGGGGGACTGCAATCATACAAAATACAATCTGAACAATATTTTTCACAAAGGCAAAGGGCACTTTGCCACTGGTGAAAGGGCACTTTGTGTTTTCTGAAAACTTGGGGACCTTGCCCCCTGGTTATTACGCCCTTGCATGTAATTAATCTGAAGGCAAAACCAATGTACAAAATATGATTGTTGCTTGTTTTAGTTTTTGCTAGCAATGTTGGGAATGAATACTGCCAACTCTATATATGCTTGTATATATTACATGATACACAAAGATGAAAGGTGAGACCTAAATGCACAAAAACTGTATTACAGCATAAAAATGTTAAATTTATTTTTATTTAATACAGCCATTAATGCTATGATTTTATATAATTCTAGATGGGATATGAGCAAACCTGAGGACTACTACTGGGCAGATGAGATGAAGCGAACGCTACAGGACGTTAGGACATGCTGTAAAAAGAAAAAGAAAAAGGATAACTTTGACTGTATTTTCTTTGACTGTATTGTAACTCTTTTGAATATTCGAATTGAAAATGTTAGAGTAGATGAACTCCACCTTTTGCTCAGAGTTACAGGTAGGTACACCTAAGGAAGGGATTGGTTTAACCAAGGTGTATAAAACCAAATTTTCTCAGGGGGTAGTACTTTTGGCAGGGGGGGGGGGTAGACCCAAGCTCCCACTTCTGGCTATACCTCTGTCTGTAACACAACTAAGCATGTTTCTTATCTGTTTATTCTATGCAGATGGTTTGAGAAAAACATGATAACCAATACTGTCCAATGGGATACAAGGGACGACAAGAACAAGAATTCAAGTGATCCCAAATGGCTCCACCTAAAGGCTCTTGTTAAAGCTATCAATGAATGTGGGATTTCATTCACGTTTTGGCAAAAGTTAGATGGGACAGGGAAGAAAACGAGCGCATATGATTCGCGAAGCTTGGTGGGTGAAGAGAAGAAGAAACTTTTGCAACGTTTGCCAGAGAAATTCGACAAAGTTTATTCCGCACGTAAACACGGCTTTTGAAGAATACAATTTCTGCCAAGCGAAGCAAAACCAAAGCGAACCCTAGATGCCTTTCATACATGTTTATGTCAGCTATCGCAAAATTGCTTGTTACAGATGCCGATAAAGAGATAAAGAACCAAATAATCATTGGCTGCTCATCGCAGAAACTTCGAAGAAAGCTCTACGTGAAGACCCGACCTTAAAAACCTTTTAGAGGTGGGGAGAGCCGAAGAAACGAGTCAAATACACAAGTCAAATACAAGCACAATTCGTGGAGAAACAAGAGTAGAGTCAAAATATTAAACGCCAGTAAGACGGGCGCTCTCGAGAAACATAACCCCTCGCCTTGCGACATGAGAAAACCACAAAATCAATGTCAAGGCTCAAATTATCAAAGAAATTTCAACAAACCCCACACATCAACTTGCCGCAACTGTGGTATCTACCCCCATGCCCGAGATTGTCCAGCGAAAGGAAAAGAATGTCATTCCTGTAAAAAAACGGGCCATAAACACAAATCTCACAAACACCGGAACCGAGTGAACAACCTTTCTGAACAACCGAGCACTAGCCCTCATATCGACCCTGATTACATTTTCACTTTGAAAAACAATTCGAACAGCAA